>OZ029928.1:15702181-15934681 GCA_964023275.1 Norana najaformis
CTCTAACCAATCGGCTACCGTGTTACAACAATCGCATTAGATTAAATGTACAGTACAGTATACGTTTTATATAGCGACCGTATGGCCTTGACCCTGTTCGTTTTGCAATGAATTTATCGGGTGAGATCCTTCACCCCCTCTTCCCGTTTGAATGGACGCCACGCCATTTAAGGTCCCCGTGCACGGACCGTACTAGCCTGATATTTAAATCTCTGAAATAAGCCACAACCGAGACGCGAACCTGGGATCCTCACGCACAGAGGCTCCTTGGCGTACGCACTTACCGATGTAGCTAACTAGATTAGATTAGTTCTGAGTCACCTCAGTCAACACAGAACACCTTAGGCAACGTGTGAAAAGCCTTTATTAATACAGTTCACCGATACCATACAAAAATAGACTCCTATCGAGAATTTCGATCGGCTTATAGATGCCGCCTGTATACAAGCACGTGACCCTTGACTTGACATTACTACTATGCCAACGTCTGACCTAGATTTGCTTCTGCAGAAACAAATTAAACCGGAAATAGAAATCTCTCTCTGCCTCCCTCTCTCTCCTTCTCTATCCCTCTATTTCTCCCTCTCTGCCAGCTCTCACCCCTCTATCTCTCTCCCTCCCTCCCTCTCTCGCTCCTTCTCTCTCTCCCTCCTCTCTCCTTCTCTCTCTTCCCGCTCTCACCCTTCTCTCCATTCCTCTCTCTCCCTCTCTCCCTCTCTCACCCTCTCTCATCTTCACTCACCCTCTTTCACCATCTCTCACCCTGTCGTTGCGCAATGCACCAATGTACATTACAATGTAGTTATGTTCGTAAGATACAATACAATTCAAATGCACGCTAATTATCAGTAACACGTGCATTTTTTTGCATCGCATAGCATTTACAATTTAAAAAACCCGTTGCATGGAAAGTTAGACATTCAAATGGAAAGATTTTTTCTGCTATAGGCTTTAAGTTTCTCTAATTTTCAAAATCGTTCATGCGTGAGCTACATGGAAATCCAATATTGTATCTGTCTGTCTGTCTGTCTGTCCGCCTGTCCGATCATTCGTCTGTGTCTTCTATCGGTCTATCGGTCCGTCCACCTTTCTGTCTGTCTGTCTGTCTTTCTGTCTGTCTGTCTTTCCTTCCGACTGTCTCTATCTGTCTGTCTGTCTGTCCGTGTGTGTATCTGTCTGTCTGTCTCTATGTCCATCCGACTGCCTGTCTGCCTGTCTGTCTGTCCGTGTGTGTACCTGTCTGTCTGTCTCTATGTCCATCCGACTGCCTGTCTGTCTGTCTGTCTGTCTGTCTGTCTGTCTGTCTGTCTATCTGTCCTTGTAGCTGAAATATTTTTACTTTCCACCCCAAAAATCTTTGGGTTGAAATGTTTTCTTCGAGTGGGATGATTTCTACTTAAAATGAGGATTTATTTATCTGATTATTCGTAATTAATTATAGTTAATTATGTTAATTATGATTAATTATAAATAATGAATTAATAATTACACTCATTAGATTAATTATCTAAACGTTCTAAAGACAATACAATGCGATGATCCTCGTTCGATGAGGATCTGGTTCATTTACAAAATTCAACAGATGACACATATCTCTTTGGCGCTACATAAATGGACAAAGATCTTGAGCGCCCAGCGTCAAGAAACCGACGACGAAAGGAAGAAGACTAATAAATAGTCTATGTACAATCAAATCATACAACATAATTATTATTAAAAGAATTTATACAAATACATTTATATGCTTAATATTTATTAAACATTTATAAGTTCTGTCTCAGAAGCAACACATCTAAAGTATGTAGGCTTATGTATGTACGTATATGTGTATGCATGTATGTATGTATGTATGTATGTATGTACGTATACATGTGTGCATGTATGTGTATGTATGTATGTGTGTATATATGATGTATGTATGATGTATGTATGTAGGTATGTATGTATGTATGTACGTATGCATATGTGCATGTATGTGTATGTATGTATGTGTGTATGTATGATGTATGCATGATGTATGTATGTATGCAGGTATATATGTATGTATGTTTGCATGTATGTATGTATGTATGTACGTATGCATGTGTGCATGTATGTGTATGTATGTATGTGTGTATATATGATGTATGTATGATGTATGTATGTATGTAGGTATGTATGTATGTATGTACGTATGTATGTGTGCATGTATGTGTATGTATGTATGTTTATATGTATGATGTATGTATGTATGCAAGCATGTATATATGTATGTGTGTTTGTATGCATGATGTATGTAAGATGTATGCAAGTATGTATAATAATAATTATTATTAAATAACTTTTGTCACGCCAGTGTCTAATGCACAAGCAATAATCAACCGATGGCACACCAAAGCCAAGCCGCAATCAGGTCCATCACCAAATGGTCAGTCCACAAGACAGAGAGAGGCAGCCTATGGTGGATAAGCAATTTGAAACAGGTAAGCCTTGCGTTGAGGACGAAATGACATAAGCGACGGAACAGAACGAACAGACACAGGAAGATGTTTCCAAAATTTAGGCCCAGCAACTGAAAAACGCCGTTCAACTAGCAAGTTCTAGTCTTAGGTATCAGCAGAGAAGGGCAATCAGATGGTCTGGTGGGAATCGGGGTAAGACTGGGGAATGAGGATTGATTTAAAGTTATTATTATTCATCATCATCATGATCCATGGGCCGAGAGCCCGTAGGTGTCCACTGCATGCATTGTCGCTTGTCTCCACAGTTCCCGATCTTGTGCTGTTCTTATCAAGGCGTGCAAGTCTTGCTTATACACCAATCCCTTATATCATCTCCCCACTCCCTGTTAGATCTTCCTTATTATTATTATTATTATTATTATTATTAAATTATTATTAAAAGAATTAATACATTAATATGCTTAAAATGTATTCAACATTTATATCGTGGTTGGTTGGTCAGATTACAATTTTATAAGCCTCGGTTTGAAACAAATTCTTTGCTGAACAGTGCCAGAGCAGAGTTTTAAGAGGTTATACGTTCATATTCTGACGTGTTAGTAACAGCTCTAGCCAAAGAATTCTGAACTCTTTGGAGTTTTTCTGCATGCTTGACTTTGCTATACCGGTAACAAGCGAGTTACAGTAATCAAGGCGACTAGAGACCAATGCGTTTGCCAGAGATACCCTTGAAGATATGGGACATAACACCTAATTCTGTGTATGTCACGTATATATACATGCAAGACGACTTACAAATACCATTTACAGTCAGTGAGAAACACGGTAGAAGTAAAACAAAGAACCTACACAAAATATGTCTGTGGCTGATCGAGGCAACTGCAACTTGTAGGCCAAAAATGAATCAATGAATTATATTAATTGCTTGTGATGTGTATATTTGGCACAAAGATTCAAAGAAGTTCACGTATAAATGAAAAATCATGCACAATGCGCTATAAAAATTTCCAGACACATCCCTGCAATGTATAAGTTTATTTTGAAATTTCCTAGTTTCATGCACTGGTTGGCCCAGAGGAACGAATGCTATCGATCGCTTGGGCTGCAATGAAAAAGCTTCAGCGGGTCGCTAAACCCGACAACTCGTTCAATCATTTTTACTATTATATACAAATGATTATATGCAGTTTTCTCAGTTTTCTCTAATAATGTACAATCTTAGAGGGCCTCAGTCATTTTTCAACGGCTCTGCGCCCTATATATATATATATATATATATATATATATATATATATATATATATATATATATATATATATATATATATATATATATATATATATATATATATATATATATATATATATATATATATATATATATATATAACCATACTATGAGATATATATTGATGTATATTTGTGTATATATGTATTGGTAGGTCTTTGGGAATATTACAGGACGATAAATCAGTCATATAGTATGATGGCGGCTTCTTTCAGCTCTCTCTTGCTCTTGAAGGCTCAGTAGCCTAAATGCAGGTAACGTATCTGAAACTCATTATACAAATACAGTTTTTATCTTCTGACGGCTGGTTACTCTCATAGCACGTCAACACATGTATCACAAGTGATGACTACTCATACATGCATACATATATACATGTGTATGTATATAAATACATATACATGCAAGCAAATACATACATATATACACATACATGTACATACACATACACATATACATACATATATATATATACTTACACCCCCACATATACCCATACATACACATATACATACACATACACACACAAACATACACATATAAGTGCATAAACATATTCACATATACATGCATATACATACATATACACACACCGATACACACATATATATAAACTTACACACACACATATAAATATATACCTGTCTCAGGTACTTGGACATACACACACACACAAACATGTGTATATATAGGCCTGTCATCAGCTACTGGGAGGCCCCGGTATCCGTTCGACTGGTTGCACCCAATTCAATACCCGACTATTACCCGAAACTCGGTCAAAGAAGCCTAACATGTTAAGTAGTTTCATTAGTCACGGACTCGTGGCCCAATAATGAACAGCTGTCTGTGCCTTTGAAGCCGAATCTCTCGGACGTGAGGTATCACGACAGTTGCCAATTAGTTAAGCATTTAGAATAAGAAATTTATCTAGTCTCGTGGAGTCAGTAGAAATTAGTGTGCTGTGGTATGCATTGGTGGGCTGAATAGATATCGCCGAGTAGGGTAATCGACTCCTCTGCGGAGGCCGAGGCCGTTAATGTGACGTCGTGACGAATACTTATACACATACACAATCATTTAGGATAACAGTGCAGAAATACCTTTGAGGCTTGGGCCAGCAAGTAATAACCCGGTTACTAATTAACCTGGTTTAATTGCATTCTTTCTTTATGATGTAGTTTGCGGTTGATCGTGCGTTGCTTGCAAGTCGTATCTCTTCAGTAATGAAGATAGTTTGACTCATTTGCAGCCCGTTGGATGACTGTTTAATTTTCCGCTCTAAAATTACGCACTTACTTACTAATCTTTCGAGATTTTAAACGAGATCTCGTTGGCCACCGCCATTTGTGTTTGTTTCAATCGAGTAAATAAAAGTTTTAGTAGTAAATAAAGATTCGTTTTTATTTTGTGTATTTCACTGTATAATAATATCAGGTTTTGTTCAGGAAGTTTTTTAAGTATAAACAGTAATATAAATTAATTACTGATAATCTTGCGGTTGCATTTAAGTTAGAGAATCGTATTAATTAATGACTAGAGAACGACTACAGTGCATATTAATAAGCAAATGTTTCGTGAGTTGCCTTATTAGAATAATATATTTAGCCACCGACGGAGTCACGGGTTACTAGGTACCAGTTCAGCAAGGACTCGAGTACCCTGGCCTTATTTACAAAAATTTTGAAACCCCTATATATACATATTTATATGTACGCATACACATATACACGTATACATTTACACATTGACATATACATGCACACATACACAAATACATATACATATATATACACATATACATATACTCATATGCATATACACATATACATATACACATATGCATATACATTACACATATACATTTACACACATACATATACTAATCGTGTACATATACACATACACAAATACATATACACAAATACATATACATATTCAAACACTGTACATTTACACATATTCAAATACATACATATACACATATACATGTACACATACACAAATACACAAATACATACAGAAATGCATATACATATATATATACATGTATACATATACATTTACCCATATACAACTACATAGACACATATAAATATTCACACATACATATGCACACTTATACACATACACAAATACATACACACATCGGGCATCTATTTGCGCGCGTGTAGTAGTAGATAGGTAGGGGTGTGTACTCGCGTGTTCCTCCAATTATTTGTTCACGCCCTCGCTCTCGACAACTGTCTTTTAAAGAACGCATTGAAGCATCATGTTGGCGTCGAACTGGAGAAGGGTAGGGAGCGAGGTGCTGACGTAAAACTATACTGCAGTCAGTAAGGGTATGCACCCTTGTCGTCAGTTCATGCATCCGCTGCCAGGATCCCTGGACTTGAAGGAATTCAGTGCATCCCTGCGTGCGTCCGTCGTCACGGTTGGTTGATCTCGGTGTCCGTGCCTGGCCATCCATGAACAGCTTGCAGTCGGTCGTGCGCGACTCATCTTGCACCAAGTCTGAAATCAATTTTAGGCGTAATTATTAGATTAGTTTTCTTAGAGAAGAGAGGTTAGGTGAACTGTTGGGGAGGGGGAAATACTACGACTTGAGGTCGGTAATCTATTGTAATGTAATGTATTCAAATCAAATCTGATTTAAAGTAGGCAGTGAATTTCGAATCTTTGAAAATCACCGCCCAATTATGTCACTACTTTAATATTGTATAAGCCTAAACTTCAAAGATCATGCGGTTGCGGGTTCGACTCCATGTAACGACCCTGGAAAAGTTGTTTGCGCACACCGTGTCTCTGACACCATGCAGTATAATTTCATACCGGGTAAGCTGGGAAGTAAACGGCAAGCCCTGCGATGCACTGGTCCTGTGTCCAGGATGTTGGGATTCGTCCATTGGCGGCTCAAGGGCCAAAGAAAAGGAAATGACCGCCTTCCCTACGTCTCACTTGTGGGATATGGGATACTTTACTAAACTTCAGACTCATTTGTTTCAATTCTTTGCCCAAAGTAACATGCCTTCAGGTTCTTCTGACCTATCTGTAGGATTTACAGCGAGCTTCACCGACGAATTCCTTGTGCTTTGGTCAAACTTTGGATGGCAATCCGATGGCAGGACTCGTCATGTGCAGGCGTCAACCTATGGAGACTTCTAGCTATCTGACCATCAGTTATTTAAGGAATAACTTTGTTCCTACTGACATTTAACATCGTTTAGGCTAACGGATAGAGCTTCCTTGATTAGCTTCCCTTGAAGCGGCGCTATAGAAGTTTATAATCACAATTCAGACTTATGACTGCGGTGCTATACAAGTGCGGACTGACCTTCTGGATATCGACCTGATTGTGGCTTGGTTTTGGTGTGCCATCGGTTGATGCCTAGTGCATTAGACACTGACGCATTAGAAGTTGATAAATTATTATTATTATTATTATTATTATTAGATTAGGTGTGAAAAATCTACACCGTTGCGCTGCAGACGGCGTACGACATAGAGGAAAGTAATTTCAAATGCTAGGATCCAGAATGAAATAAACAACTCCACTAGGAAACGCAACGAAAGCGATTCGCGGCTGGAGATGAAAAACCGACGAGGAGATAATCGTAGCAACACCTGAACACTGACAGACTGCGATAAATCGGCGAAAGAAATGATGGAGCAAAAAGATATAACAACACATAACGGGCATCGTCGGAACAAAGGCTGAACGTTCCCGTGGAGCATGTGCGAATAGAAACAACAAACCCAAGGCCAGACCCTGTAATCATACCGTTCATCGATATGCCAGGTATCGAAGATACTAAGCAGCAGCAGCAGCAGTGGGCTGATGCTATGGCTATCAAGCAATCGTATCTTTTATATACAGTTTTCTGCGCACTATTTATAGATCACGGTTCATTTCGAAAGAGGACTTGATATAATGCGTGTCAGTGTATGTATGTATGTATGTGCATGTATGTATGTATGCATGTAATGTATGCATGCATGTATGTATGTATGCATGTATGTATGTATGTATGTATGCATGTATGTATGTATGTATGTGCATATATGTGCATGTATGTATGTATGTATGCATGCATGTATGTATGTATGTATGCATGTATGTATGTATGTATGTGCATGTATGTAGGTATGTATGTAATGTATGCATGCATGTATGTATGCATGCATGTATGTATGCATGTTTGTATGTATGTGCATGTATGCATGTATGTATGTATGCATGTATGCATGTATGTGCATGTATGTATGTATGTATGTATGCGTGCATGCATGTATGTATGTATGTATGTGCATGTATGTATGTATGTATGTATGTATGCATGCATGTATGTATGTATGTATGTATGTATGAGCATGTATGTATGTATGTAGGTATGTATGCATGTATGTAGGCATGAATGTATACATATATGCATGTGTATGCATGTATTTAAGTATGTATGTATGTATGTATGAGCATGTATGTATGTATGTATGTACGTATGTAGGCATGTATGTATACATATATGCATGTGTATGCATGTATATAAGCATGTATGTATGTATGTATATGTGTTTGTATGTATGGAAGTCTACGTTTCCCTTTCTGCGTCTATACGCCTGTCTTTCTATCCGTCCTTGTCTGTTTCTGTCTTTCTGCACTCTCTTTGTCTGTGCTTTTGCCTGTCTTTCCATGTCTGTCTATTTGCCCTTTCTTTCTCTGTGTGTCTATTTGCTATTCTCTTTCTGTCTGTCTGTCTGTCTGTCCGTCCTTTCTCAGTGTGTCTATGTGCTATTTTCTTGCTCTGTCTGTCTGTCTGTCTCTCTGTCTGTCTGTCTGTCTGTCTGTCTGTCTGTCTGTCTGTCTGTATATGTATTGTGTTCCGAATACCAGACACTATATCGAGACCATAAGGAACCACTAAAGCCGGAAACACACGAATGCATTCAGAGAGGTTAGCCCTAGTATAAACGGCGCGTCGAGTCCCTTGTTTTAATAAACAATCTGAGAAGCTTCCTATAAACACTCGGATTTATTATGCCGACCGGTGATGCATGTGCGTCTGAAGTCGACGGTTCGATTCCCAGGCGAAGCTCGAGCTACTCGGGGCATGAAAGTGTTGCGAAAGGTTGTATATATGCAGCTGATCATTTACACAGCAGAAGCCGGTTCTTGCCAGCCTAAATAATGTTCGGCTCATGTGAAAGGTTCCTAAACGGCGCTATAGTAATCTCTAGGTACATACATGCATAAACACATATGCACGTACATACATACTTACACACATCAATACATACATACACACATACATAAATAAACATACATACATACGTATATACATACATACATACGTACGTATGCATAGATACATACACGCATATACATACATACATACATATATACATGCATACATATATACATACATAAATACATACATACGTACAGAAATACATACATACATATATATTCTTACATATATACATACATACATAAATGCATACACACATACATACGTACGTACATGCATACATACATACATTAATACATACACACATCTTGCATTTACGCACATACATAAATTCATACATACATATACACATGCATACATGCCACAAACGAATCTTGAATTTCTCTGACGTGTATTTAAAGAGGTCGGCTTACAGAATAGAAGCTGGTAGACTTATTTACGCCTTGGAAATACAAAAGATTTTAGTTCGTCGTTCAGTTTGGACGATTTACATCATACCAACTTCTGATTCGATGAGTTGATACTTAATTGGATCGGAATTCAGAACTATATGTCCCCTAAATGTAAATATATAACGTAATTGATATCGAATCAGTAATACTACATGTATTAAGCCTATACAGCGAACTAGTTTAATATAGACATAAGGTGCCAAAAAATCGAATCCCCTTATGAAATTTTACAACGAAAAGTGAACAATGAAATTGAACAGCACAGTTATTAATACTTACGATACATACATATATACATACACACACACATACATGCATACGTACATACATGCGTGTCAACATACACACACATATATATATATAAATACATATATTCATACATTGATACATATATGCCTACATACATACATGCATATATGCATGCATGCATACATACATGCATACACAGATACATACATACACGCATGCACACATACATACATACACGCATGCACACATACATACACGCATACATACATACATATATACACACATACGTACACACACATGCATATATACATGCATACATACATATGCATATTATTATTTCTACATTTATTAAGCGCCACAGTCTAATGACTAAGCATCAATCGATGGCGCTGAACAATTGTGAGTGAAGGACTTGCTCAAGGCCCCTACACACTAACAGTCTCAGGGGAGGTTCGAACTCATACTCCTCGTTACAAGCCGAGCTCTCTAACCAATCGGCAACCGTGCCAAACAAGCCGTAATACAAACACGAGAAATATGTAACAAACTTTTTGATTTAGAACAACGAATGCACTAATAGCTTACATAATATAACAAATCGATTATCTAATGTATTAACAACTAATGACGACAGTAATGCTTTTGACAGGCAGGCACACATGTATACACAGTTGTGTGTTATTTAAACATTCGGTTAAGTATAGGCCCTTCCGGACATCAGATAACGACCAGGAAGACCTAATGAGAAATAAATAAACACCTAATAACGATGGCGTGAACACATCCTGCGGGAAATTTACGACCACATAATAACAAAGAGATGAGCACCTCTAATAACGAAAAGCATAAAGTTATCACTTCCGAGTGGTCCCGGCTCAACAGCATCGTCGGTCTTCGCTAATGAAAACTCGACCTACAGCGACGAATTCATTTGGCAACAATGTCGCGAACAGCGGCTTAATGAGCATTCCGCATTGACATGTCAAAGGCCTTTGACATCGTTGACTCGGAAATCCTATTATACACAATAAGCTCGCGGACAATCTACCGCTGCCTTTCCATTTTCTCTCAGCTTAAACACAACCCACCCTAACAGCTCCTCTCCTCTTCTCTCTCTAGTCTTAATATGGCAACCAAACTTGGTTCGTGAGATGGCATCTTTGGATAACTCCACTGACTTGACGCAGCGCTCGTGAATAAGCTTAGCTTTTCAGTAGCGCTTTATAAATTTCGAGTTTACGATTACGATTACACTAGGAAGTGAATGACATCAACCTTAGTCAAAACTAGTAAAACGATTCGAGTAGGCAGGATTCCTCAACCCTCAATTGCGGACCATGCACAACATGTTGTAGCTTGGTAAAGGAATGGTTCAAGCAGGCAGGGCTTCTCCCAACCCTCAATTGCGGACCGTGGACAACATGTTTTAGCTTGGTAAAGGAATGGTTCAAGCGGACAGGGCTTCTCCCAACCCTCAATTGCGGACCGTGGACAACATGTTTTAGCTTGGTAAAGGAATGATTCGAGTGGTGAGGACTTCCTCAACCCTCAATTGCGGACCGTGGGCAACATGTTGTAGCTTGGTAAAGGAATGATTCAGGCGGGCAGGGCTTTTCCCAACCCTCAACTGCGGACCATGGACAATATGTTGTATCTTGGTAAAGGAATGATTCAAGCGGAGAGGGCTTCTCCCAACCCTCAACTGCGGACCATGGACATGTTGTAGCTTGGTAAAGGAATGATTCAGGCGGGCAGGGCTTCTCCCAACCCTCAATTGCAGACCATGGACAACATGTTGTAGCTTGGTAAAGGAATAATTCAAGCGGGTAGGGCTTCTCCCAACCGTCAATTGCAGACCATGGACAACATGTTGTAGCTTGGTAAAGGAATAATTCAAGCGGGTAGGGCTTCTCCCAACCGTCAATTGCAGACCATGGACAACATGTTGTAGCTTGGTAAAGGAATGATTCGAGTAAGCAGGATTTCCCCAACCCTCAATTACAGACCATGGACAACATGTTGTAGCTTGGTAAAGGAATGATTCGAGTAAGCAGGATTTCCCCAACCCTCAATTACAGATCATGGACAACATGTTGTAGCTTGGTAAAGGAATGACTCAAATGGTGAGGACTTCCCCAACCCTCAATTGGGGACCATGGACAATATGTTGTAGCTTGGTAAAGGAATGATTCGAGCGGACAGGGCTTCTCCCAACCCTCAACTGCGGACCATGGACAACATGTTGTAGCTTGGTAAAGGAATGATTCAAGCGGGCAGGGCTTCTCCCAACCGTCAATTGCAGACCATGGACAACATGTTGTAGCTTGGTAAAGGAATGACTCGAATGGTGAGGACTTCCCCAACCCTCAACTGCGGACCATGGACAACATGTTTTAGCTTGGTAAAGGAATGATTCAAGCGGGTAGGGCTTCCCTAACCCTCAGCTGCGGACCATGGACAACATGTTGTAGCTTGGTAAAGGAATGATTCGAGCGGACAGGGCTTCTCCCAACCCTCAACTGCGGACCATGGACAACATGTTGTAGCTTGGTAAAGGAATAATTCAAGCGGGTAGGGCTTCTCCCAACCGTCAATTGCAGACCATGGACAACATGTTGTAGCTTGGTAAAGGAATAATTCAAGCGGGTAGGGCTTCTCCCAACCGTCAATTGCAGACCATGGACAACATGTTGTAGCTTGGTAAAGGAATGATTCGAGTAAGCAGGATTTCCCCAACCCTCAATTACAGACCATGGACAACATGTTGTAGCTTGGTAAAGGAATGATTCGAGTAAGCAGGATTTCCCCAACCCTCAATTACAGACCATGGACAACATGTTGTAGCTTGGTAAAGGAATGACTCAAATGGTGAGGACTTCCTCAACCCTCAATTACAGACCATGGACAACATGTTGTAGCTTGGTAAAGGAATGACTCAAATGGTGAGGACTTCCTCAACCCTCAATTGGGGACCATGGACAATATGTTCTAGCTTGGTAAAGGAATGACTCGAGTGGTGAGGACTTCCTCAACCCTCAACTGCGGACCATGGACAACATGTTGTAGCTTGGTAAAGGAATGATTCGAGCGGACAGGGCTTCTCCCAACCCTCAACTGCGGACCATGGACAACATGTTGTAGCTTGGTAAAGGAATGATTCAAGCGAGCAGGGCTTCTCCCAACCCTCAATTGCAGACCATGGACAACATGTTGTAGCTTGGTAAAGGAATGATTCAAGCGAGCAGGGCTTCTCCCAACCCTCAATTGCAGACCATGGACAACATGTTGTAGCTTGGTAAAGGATAGGTCGACATCATCGAGCGCTATGCAGACGCAGTGACCAGATCCCATCAATCAATCTTCGAGCAATTTAATATTCTTTGGTTTTCAATACAACAACGCATCGACGGCTCGTGGATCTTCGTTGCCTCCCATTCAACTTAGCAAAGCCAAACACCCGCCATTTAAAACAAAAGCCTACCCACCCATTCAGACCGCACACGATCGCATACATGGTACTTAAAAGATAATGTAAAAATATGTATATTTTATAACCGCGATGAATCTATGCGTAACATATAAATGTGTAGTATGTTTATAGAGATGCGGTGTATTTGTAAATATGGCGTAGATATAGTAGTAGTTCCAGTGTTTAACGACATCTTACGGCATCAAAGGCCGTTGACGTCGCCCTCCTCCTTTATCCAGGCTTGGGACTGGCACCACCCGAACACGGCAGTGGCGGAGTTGCGTAGGTATCCATACGGAAAATACGTGTCAACGGATTATAAATACATGCATAGTACATAAATATGTACCATATATGTATTATGGAGCATGAGAACATGGAGTATATACGGGACCATATAATGTCCATAAATATGGAGTAAATATGAAAATGGAATCGGCAATGCAGACATTGTAGTATGAACACATGGAGTATATATATTTGTGGAGTATACTTATTTTAAAATATTATGTGGAGAATAAGTATGGAGTATATATTAACACGGAGTGCACATAAAACGGCGACGGCAAATTCTCGGTGCTTGGCAGATCTGTGTATATCAGACGATTCCTATTTGTGGAGTATACTTATTTTAACATATTATGTGGAGAATAAGTATGGAGTATATATTAACACGAAGTGCACATAAAACGGCGACGGCAAATTCTCGGTGCTTGGCAGATCCGTGTATATCAGACGATTCCTATGCGAGCAGTATTCAGACGTATACAGTTGAGCAACAAAGGCGCCATTTCAGAGTCATAAATAAAATAACGAAAGCCGAATTGAATGCTTTGTATTTTAGATAATTCCTGTGTATGGCTGCCACAGATACGCATTGCCACTAAGCCAGGACTTGTTCCAGCCCCACTTAGGAAAACAGACCGTCGCTTACGTATTGCGTAAGGTTGTCTTAAAAGTGATGTCTAGAAAAGCAGACACCAATTTGACCCGGATGTTAATATTAGTCTAGAAGCTGGTCCAAAGCTTTGGAAGTCACTGTCCAGTTCAGTCCAGTCTGTCAATTCTTTGAAGTCATTCATTCTAAACTAAAGACGCATCTCTTTCAAATTGCTTATTCACCGTAGCCTGGCTTCTGGTTTCTCTGACCTATTGGAAATCGACCCGGCTTCCCCAGCGGATTATGATTTTTATCGCGATTTTCATTTGAAGCGACCATCGACTGATGCTTTGGGCATTATGATAACGGCGCTATAGAAGTCATTAAATTATATTAGATCTCTCATATCTATCGTTACCCATCTCTGTCTGTCTGCATGTCTTTCTGTCTATATGTCTGTCTGTCATTCTCTCTATATTCTCCTCTTTTCTCTCTCTCTCCAACTATCTATCTATCTATCTATCTATCTACCTACCTACCTACCTACCTACCTACCTATCTATCTATCTACCTATCTACCTATCTACCTACCTACCTACCTTCCTACCTACCTGCCTACCTACCTACCTACCTACCTACCTACCTACCTACCTACCTACCTATCTATCTACCTATCTACGTATCTACGTATCTATCTATCTATCTATCTATCTATCTTTGTATCTAAGTATCTATCTATCCATCTATCCATCTATCTCTATATATCTCTCTCTTTCTCTCTCTCTCTCTTTATCTCTCTCTCTCTATACATATATATATATATATATATATCTTTCTCTCTCACACACACACACATACACTAGCTGTCCTCTTTCTTCGCTCTCTTTACTGTTGCCCACAGCCAGACATAATTTTAGCCTTCATAATAATTACATCCAAATATCCGGCTCTAAGCATCGACGAATGGGCCTTGGCACCAGAAAATTTACGTCTCTATATATACGAGCATTTATTATGACCAAGATAACAGATGCTGTGTTTGCAGACATCGCTTTCTATAATGTTCTGATATTGTTTTGGTATAGTAACGGTATGCTCATCATCCGACCTACTTGCAATGCATAGCATCGGGTGATTAGCTGCCCAACGCAACAGTCGTTTTGTAATGAAACTCAATATCGATGTAATTCTCATTTTTCAGACCAGCGGCGCCTTAAAATATTCAATCGCTACGCTTAGAGAGCCGGTAATCGTAATCGGGTCGGTAATCGTAATCGTAAACTCCAAATTTATAAAGCACTGCATAAAAGCTAAGCGCAGGGCACCAGCTTGTTCACGAGCGCTGCGTCAAGTCAGTGGGGTTGTCGAAAGATGTCTAGAACCAAGAACGGTTGCCAGAAGACTAGAGAGAGAGAGAGAGAGTCAGAGAGACAGAGACAGAGAGAGACAGAGACAGAGAGAAAGACAGAGACAGAGAGAGACAGAGAGAGACAGAGAAAGACAGAGAGAGACGGACAGAGACAGACAAAGACAGACACAGACAGAGACAGACAGAGACAGACAGAAAAGTGGAAAGCAACTGATATTACCTAACCCATCCTTTTCAGGGGCTTCAAAAAGACACTATGCAAATGCACTGATACACACACACACCCGCACACCTATCATACGTATCAAAGTCCTTTCAAATAATTTATATAGCATCTTTTAGAAACCTATAAAGTTTATGTAGGCGCTATCTAGCACACAGCTGTAAACGTGACTGCCAAAACAAATTGTTTAACAATTATCTTGTCATTTTCCGAATTCAACTGAGTAGGTAATAAGCAAAGTAATGTAAGATTGAGGTAATTTAGTGCAGTAGAAAAACTACGCTACATAACAGTCGTTGACAGCTGCTTTATTGCGATCCTAGAATAACGTTATTTATGATCACGTGACGTTCCTGAAGATGAAAATTAGTCACGTGAGCAAGAACATTATTAAGGCAACTTTGAAGTAGACTGCATTTACAGTAGATGAAAGCTTAAGGTGAACACTTAATGGAAATAATTATAACATGAAAAGAATGGTATATATACATATATATAAGTATGTATATTGTTTTATCACGTGATCCCAGAACCAGCATTATATATAATTATAACATGAAAGGAATGATATATATAGATATATGTTATTGTATCACGTGATCGAAGAACTGGCATTATACATAAGGTGAAGCCAGGTGAGATCTAAAAAGAAACCTAGACCTCATGTTTGCGAGCAGAGAAAATTTTACACTAGATATCTGCGGTCAGTAAGTGGGTAAGTGAGTGCGTGAGTGGGTGGGTGGGTGAATTAGTGAGTGAGTGGGTGGATTAGTGCTTGAACGAGCGAGTGGGTGGATGAATGAGTGAGTGGACAAGTGAGTGAGTGAGTGGGTGGTTGAACGAGTGAGTCAGCGAGTGTGATTGGGTGGGTGAGTGAGTGAATGAGTGAGTAATTGCTTGAACGAGCGAGTGGGTGGATGAATGAGTGAGTGGGCAAATGGGTGGGTAGTGAGTGACTTGAATGAGTGAGTGACTTGAATGAGTGATTGAGTGAGTGAGTGGACGAATGAGTGAGTTAGCAACCGAATAAGTGAATGAGAGTGAGTAGACTTCATTTACACCTAACAATTGCGTCAGCCCAGCTAACCAACCGAGATGCATAAAGTATCCAAGCACAGGAAACCGGGCGTTACGACTGTACAGACCACTGGCCCATATGAATCGAGGAGCTTGGGCTAATCTGGGCTTAGTAGATGAAGTCAACGTGCTGCATATTACCTAGGCAGCCTAGCAGCAACTGCGGCTAAGGTACGCTCCATAGGTAGGCCAGGTTAAGCAGGTAAAAACGCGTTAAGGGTGTATTAGCACTGTAATGAAGGTTGGGAGTTCATATTATAGCTGTAGAAAAAGACTCCGAAGGCTGAAGCCCATGTAAAAAAGAAATGCTATACATAGAACCATACAAACATA
This sequence comes from Norana najaformis, assembly GCA_964023275.1. Taxonomy (NCBI): domain Eukaryota; kingdom Metazoa; phylum Annelida; class Clitellata; order Crassiclitellata; family Hormogastridae; genus Norana; species Norana najaformis. The sequence goes on from OZ029928.1 coordinate 15,719,205, forward strand.
CATACATACATACATACATACATACATACATGCGTACGTACATACATGCATGCAAACATACATATATATAAATACATATATTCATACATACATACATACATACATGCGTACGTACATACATGCGTGCAAACATACATATAGATAAATACATACATTCATACATACATATAGATAAATACATACATTCATGCATACATACATACATACATACATGTATGTCTGAATATATGCATGCATGTGTGCATGTATGTATGAATGTATGTATGCATGTGTGTATATATGTATCTACTGTATGTATGTATGAATGTATGTATGCATGTGTGTGTATATGTATGTACTGTATGTATGTATGAATGCATGTATGCATGTGTGTATATATATGTATGTACTGTATGTATGTATGTATGTATGTATGTATGCATGTGTGTATATATGTATGTACTGTATGTATGTATGAATGTATGTATGCATGTGTGTATATATGTATGTACTGTATGTATGTATGAATGTATGTATGCATGTGTGTATATATGTATGTACTGTATGTATGTATGAATGTATGTATGCATGTGTGTATATATGTATGTACTGTATGTATGTATGAATGTATGCATGCATGTGTGTATATATGTATGTACTGTATATATGCATGTAAGTATGTATGCATGCATGTGTGCATGTATGAATGAATGTACGTATGCATGTGTGTATATATGTATGTACTGTATGTATGTATGAATGTATGTATGCATGTGTGTATATATGTATGTACTGTATGTATGTATGAATGTATGTATGCATGTGTGTATATATGTATGTACTGTATGTATGTATGTATGTATGTATGCATGTGTGTATATATGTATGTACTGTATGTATGTATGTATGCATGCATGTGTGCATGTATGTATGAATGACTGTATGTATTATGTAAGTGTATATGGCTATATTTGTACGGCCTTTTAGAAACCTCAAAGGTCGCGAAGTGGATGTGATTTGTTCAGGGCTTTTGCAGAGTGAGTGCATATTCAGGAAGAGGTCGAACCTACACAAGTATTGTATGTGACCGGGCGAGTCCTTCAACCAGTAAGCCACTCAACCCCGCCGTGCATTAAGGGAAGAAGTAAGATCGATGATGGTCGTGGTGGCAGTGATAAAGTAGCGTTCATTAAAGAGGATTCTCAAAGGCGCTACGTAAATGCTCGGATAGACGCGCGTGAATAGATTTGCTCGCTGGCAAATTGCTCGTCCGTTTGCCTCTCGCATTTATATGTATGTATGTATGTACGTATGTATGCTTGAATGTATGTAAGTATCCTTGTATGTAGGCATGCTTGTATGTCTGTATGTATGTATGTATGTGTATATGCTTGTATGTATGTATGTATGTATGTATGTATGTATGTGTGTGTATGCTTGTATGCATGTATGTTTGTATATATGTATGCTTGTATGTAGGTATGCTTGTATGTATGTATGTATGCTTGTATGTATGTATGCTTGTATGTATGTATGCTTGTATGTATGTACGTATGTATGCTTGAATGTATGTAAGTATCCTTGTATGTAGGCATGCTTGTATGTCTGTATGTATGTATGTATGTGTATATGCTTGTATGTATGTATGTATGTATGTATGTATGTATGTGTGTGTATGCTTGTATGCATGTATGTTTGTATATATGTATGCTTGTATGTAGGTATGCTTGTATGTATGTATGTATGCTTGTATGTATGTATGCTTGTATGTATGTATGCTTGTATGTATGCATGCGTGTATGCTTGTATGTATGCATGCATGTATGTATGTATGTATGCATGTATGTAATGTATGTACGTATGAATGCGTATGTATGTATGCAAATATGTATACATGTAAACAGTTTGTAAAGCGTAAAGCTCTGAGGCCATAGATTTCTAAACGTTCGAGGCTGATGCGTCTGAATGGATGAAGATAATTAACCGGAGCTGAGTTAGAAGAAGCAGTGCGTCGTGAGTTCTCAGGAAGGCTGTTCCATGACAGGAATACGTACGCCTACACATAAAGAAGCTGGCAGCTGAACCGGAAAGAAAATGGAGCAAATGAAACGCTTAAAAACTTAAGACGTTTACAGACGGTAGAACCAGGTGTGGTATAAGAGAAACAGCAGCTGCAAGAGGAGATCACAACTGGATGGGTTCGGTAATTCCATGGCATTATTTTCCCTTGGAATGGACCAGATGGAGCCAAGCAGTCGGTGCAACTGGAGGCTGTCACTGTCGTCATTTAAATCAAGGCTCTTTACAGAGTCTGTATATCATGCGGTTGCGGGTTCGACTACGCGTAACGACGCTGGGCAAGTTGTTTGCGCACACCGTGCCTCTGTCACCAAGCTGTAGAATTTGGTACCGGCGTAAGGTGGGAAGTAAGCGGCAAGTCCTGCGATGCACTGGCCCCGTGTCCGGGACTTTGGGATTCGTCCATTGCCGGCTCAAGGGTCTAAAGAAAAGGAAATTAGCGCCTCACCTACGTCTCACTTGTGGGATATAGGATACTTTACTTACTTACTTACTTACGTTACAGCCACTAAAACTAAGTTAGGTCAGGTATGGCCCTATGCCACTTCATCCTCCATAGGCTACCTGTCTGGGTCATGTCAGTTCAGGTCAAGTCAGGTCAGGTCAGGTCAGGTTCTACGTCACTTCATCCTCCGTAGGCTACCAATCAAGCTACATACAAGCATACATACATTCATACAAGCATACATACATTCATGCACACATATAAACATACATACATACATACATTCATTCATGCATACATACATACATACATACACACATACATACATACATTCATACAAGCATACATACATTCATGCACACATATAAACATACATACATTCATTCATGCATACATACATACATACATACACACATACATACATACATACATACAAGCATACATACATTCATGCACATATACATACATACATACATTCATTCATGCATATATACATACATACACACATACATACATACATGCAAGCATACATACCAATGGGCTACATACATACATACGTCGGTATTCTGGATTTCGACCAGACTGAACCAGGATGTCGGCAGACATATCGAAGTCACTCGGAAGGACCATCAGTCGATGCCTTCGCATTAAAAGTCCAGATAAAACCAGAATTAGTGGAAGCCGTAATCCAACGATTGAGGTTTCGCGTCTGCTAAGCGAACTCCCCGTAACGACCCCAGACAAATTGTTCGCCCAGATTCAAGTCTACTAACAATGGGTGAGTGCAACAAATGAATAATTAATTAATTAAAGTCTTATATAAAAGCAGAAGGGCACACAGTATATCCAGATTTGGCCATCGTCTTAGATATGAGTGCCTTCTTTACCCTCGGCGACCCACTGATGTAGAACGATAGTTAACAATACAATGACTGCATTTACGAAAACCCGATGATAAAGCAGATCCTATCGGACTTCATTTTCTTACCCGACTTATCTGACGACTGCAGCAGCTGCAGGGGTTCTCTTGTCCGATCCATCTGACGCAGAACAGCCGCTGTCTGACTCCGTATCTGAATGGATCTGAAACAGATATCCACTGACTCATCACCCTTGGAGTATTTATTGATGTGAAGAGCGCTTACAATGAATACCTCCCTTGACACTCAACATTCCACGCCCCGTTGTGCATCATTCTTAGGATTATGGAGATTCTAAGAAAAGGCCGTGAAACGAATTGTAATGTTGAATATGTTGTATTTAGAGATAACGAAAGAATGCGTTTGTTTCAGTTTCTGAAGTATCTAATCTAATCTAATCTAATTTCATCTAATCTAATCTAATCTAATCTAATCTAATGACTTCTACAGCATCGTCATCACAATACACGTCATCATCAATCGATGGTCACTTCAAGTGAAATCGTAATCAAACTTCGTAATCCTTGGAGAACCTCGGTCAAAATCCAAAAAGCCAGGGAAATCAGGGAAACCAGAAGTTAGGCTACGATGAGTAGGCAGTTTGAAACAGATGGTCTGAAATTTAGACGTGACTGATAGTCAAGAAGTGACGAACCAATAGAACCGGGCAGCGAATTCCAAAGTGTTTGGACTGGTAGGGGATATTTTATTAATTCATTCTATCCCCCAATTGGAAAGCATTTCCCCGATTCATTTCCCTCCTGTCCACAGGTCCTTCCCTTCGCTGCTTCCAACCACATAGAGGATCCTCATTGCAATGCACTTTCATCAGCTCTATTGCTCCTCAGAGATGAACAAACTGGTAACTTGCGCCAGGTTTATTGGTGCATTCAACTTCCCTCCATTCCTTTCTCCCTCATTCAATCACCCACTGACTCACTGATTCACTTTATCTTGCGCTCTGTCTATCTGTCTGTCTGTATGTATGTCTGTCTGCCAGTCTGTCTGTCTGTCCGTCTGTCTGTCTGCCAGTCTCAGTCAGTCAGTCAGTCAGTCAGTCTGTCTGTCTGTCTGTCTATCTATCTATCTGTTTGCATGTCTATCCATCCAACCATGTTTGCAGGCTCAGGGACATTTGACATGAAAGATCGATGCGAATATAATCGAATTATTTGCCAATCTCTCTGAGGCTCAAATTCTCTTTCTTCCATCGGGAAACCCGTGAAACCGAACTACTTTTCACTGGCTTCCAAACACATGAAAATCTGCCTTCATCGCCACCCGGCAGCCGACCGACAAGTCGCGCCTCAGATTCACATTTGCTATGTAACTTTGTACGCGTGACAAATGTAGCCCGGGCAAAAGTATTTAAAAAATAGTAATAATATAACAATCGACACGACACAAATAAATGCATAATTAATTAAATAAAGGCGCAGCCTTACAGTAAATTTCCATTACAAATAGTCCGGTGTTTTAAAAACTTTTTGCTGGTGGTATAGAGAACGCATACTTGGGACTCCACTCTGAGTGTTCAGGCCAACTGCGCTATTGGCCTGAATATCCAGAGAGGAAGGAGGGCCAAGTATGCATTGAGACTGGTTTGGTAATGTATTCGTAGCCAAAGAAAGTTTGAAAGCAGCGTAGACATTCAGCCTAGCAAAAAGACATTCAGCAAAAAGTTTTAAAAACACCGAACTGTTTGTAATGGAAATTTTCTGTAAGGCTGCGCCTTTATTTAATTAATTATGCATTTACCTGTGTTGTGTCGATTGTTATATTATTACTCCAATCCACCTCTGCGGTCCCCTAACCTGCGTTCAGTTTAGCGTAACCTCGTTGGGGGTCATTCAAGCCGATGACCGAATTCTCAGAATCACAAACTGTGTCGACATGGCCCATTTACAATATATCATTGTTGTTGTTGTTGCTATTAGCAATCTAATTAAAATATGTCGACCTTTATATAATTTCGACGTGCAACAGCGGACGAAATTTTAATTGAAATAACGGGTTAGTGATATTGTTGCTCCCGTTTCGTAATTAATTCGCTTGCTAATTCAAAACCTTGTGTCCCGATATTGGATCCCGAAGCGTTTTGTAGAACGTCATTATTATATAATTATAAATTTTAATTTACTAGTTATACATTTATGAGATTGTTTATGTAGTACAATGGCCCAGTTAGCTACTTCGTCAGTAGCGTGCGTCACGACGCCTCCGTTTAAGAGGATGTCGGTTCGCATACCGATCGTGGTAATATTCCAGAGAAATGTACCCAGGGCTAAATGTAACTGCAAATGTTTTGATAGCGACCGTATGGCCTCGACTCTTTTCATTTTTCAATGAATTAATCGGGCGAGAATGAGTGGGAACCACGTATGAATGGGCGCCACGTATGAATGGGCGCCACGCCATTTAAGGTCCCCGTGTACGGACCGTACTCGCCCAAGATTCAAATCTCTTAAATAAGCCACGACCTGAACTCGAACCAGCATCCTCATGTTCAGAGGCGCCTTGATACGAGCTCTGTTCGGCTTTGTCCTACTAGAACAAATCTTTGGCAACGAAAGAAATAGAGTACCGGTAGGCGTTGGCAGCGAACCGGCATTCTCACGCTCAGCGACACCTTGACGTACGCGTTAACCAATGTAGCTAAAAGTCCAACACTGTTCGCACGCTGGGATCTAAAATGGCGTGTCGCCAATTGAAACTGGTAGCGTTGCTGACGGATTTCCCTCTATGTATGTATGTATGTGTGTATGTATGTATGTATGTATGTGTGTGTGTATGTATGTATGTGTGTATGTATGCATGTATGTATGTATGTATGTATGTATGTATGTATGTATGTATGTGTGTGTGTATGTATGTGTGTATGTATGCATGTATGTATGTATGTATGTATGTATGTGTGTGTATGTATGTATGTATGCATGTATGTATGTATGTATGTATCACTAAATTTATAAAGCGCCTTTTAAGTAACTCACAAAGGCGCTGCAGCACGCCTACCTAACGGTCTCTAATTAGGAACGTCTTGAGACGGGCAGAAAATGTTTCTTGAACTGTTGAACAGGCAAGGGATTGGATGTCTGGTGGAAGAGTGTTCCAGAGAGACGGCCCCACAGTGGAGAAGGCGCGGCTCGTCCGAGCAGACGTACGAGAACGAGGTACAATGAGTTGACCATGTGTCGCCGATCGTAGTCTCTGTCGACCAGGTTGATCAACAACCGGCTTGATTAGCTCTTTGGTATAATTCGGCGCTGAACCAACGATCGAGGACCTGACCGTGATGCCTCTATAAACTCATTAAGATTTTAGCAGGGTTGAGGCTACGCGGCGCAACATAAAAACGTGTCCAGAAACAGTATCACTGTTGTCGTCGCCGTTAGAAATTTTTTGTTTCGTATCACTACACAATTCCAGACAGGCATCAATCGAGGGCGCTGCGCAAAAGCGTTAATAATTTGCCCAACGTCTTTGTACGGTATTCACCTCCAATTCACCGTGCAAAGAGCGATGGCTAACCTGTCATGCATATTAATTGTGACTAGGTTCGTTATTGATCTATCACGGTTATTTACTTCTGTGTTTGACTTAGGTACAGTATTCATTCAACGACAAACATTTCCTGTAAGAATGTATGTTTATATGTACGTCTGCATGTATGTATTTATGTACGTATGAATGTGTATGGGTGTATGTAAGTATGTTTATATGTATTTATGTAGGTAGGTATGTACCTATGCATGCATCTTGCATGAATCTACGAATGCTAGTATGTATTCATGTACGTTTGTATATAATTATGTATGTATGTATGCATATGTTTATATATGTATGTGCTTATGTATGAATATGTGTATTTATTTATGTGTGTGTATGTATACATGGCTCCTTTTGTTCACAACTAAATTCACTATATAATATATAAAGAACTTGGGTTCAGCAGTTCCTTCAAAATAAGAAAACTTGTTGGCCTACTGCATGCTGTCTGTAACACTACCTCCTGTACTTAAAAGCAGTTTATCCCTGTGACTGGAGTTTCAATTTCTTCGTATCGGTCTTACGTTAAACAGACGAGCAATAGCCAGTGGGCTTATATCAGTAACGATTCATGTCATAATCTACTTACTCGTTTTCCTTCTCAATTTACTCTCTTACGTTCATCATATTCCACTCAAACATTTTCTAAAGGTATCTCTCTATTTCTCTCTCTCTCTATGCCTCTCCCTGTCTCTCTATCTCTCTCTATCTCTCTCTATCTCTCTCTCTCTATCTCTCTGTCTCTATCTCTATCTATCTATTTATCTATCTATCTCTCTGTCTCTATCTATCTATCTATCTATCTATCTATCTATCTATCTATCCATCCATCCATCCATCCATCCATCCATCCATCCATCCATCCATCCATCCATCTATCGATCTATCTATCTATCTATCTATCTTTCTTTCTCTCTCTCTATCTCTCTCTATGTCTGTCTCTCTCTCTTTCTCTCTCTCTCTCTCTCTCTCTCTCTCTCTCTCTCTCTCTCTCTCTCTCTCTCTCTCTCTCTCTCTAGCAACCAATGGCACATTTTGCACCGAACTTTAAGTTTTCTCTTCGAACCTGTTCAGCGAGGAAACTTAACCTCACTGTAATTTCAAAAACATTTCTCGTTCTTCAAAGATTCCTTGCTTGCTTGGTGATCTGAATTGTGGCTTGGACTTGATTTAGGCAAGTTATAGTTTTGGTTGCAGAACAAGTTGAGCTTTTTGATCTTATTAAAATCGCTATAAAAATTCCTCTTTTTACTTGTTTCTGGCGGAGACTCTCTTTTATAATCTTTGTTGTAGACCACTTACGTAATCGTCAAGACTTCTTCTAGAAGTGTAGCGACTTCGCGAAGCGTGATGTGTTTTACTGACGACAATGCTGTTTAAATCCATCAATTCCTGCTCTGGCACCTGATCCTCGTTTCCGTTGTCTCGCTTCTTCTGCTTCTTTTTCTGTCGTCGACGGTAACAACGGTACAACAGAACTCCGGTAACGATCGCAACGATCAACAAGACGACGCCGAGCACAAGGGTTGGAAACAGAATGACGTAATCGTGGATCGATGACGTCACACCTGACGTCGTCTGGTCTTGACTGATCTCCGGTTTCGCTGGCAACATGGAAGCGTTGAGGTTTATGATGAGGTCATACAGTGTTGAACGCCTTGGAACGCCATTGTCCGTGACTCGAACTGTCAACCAGTGGACCCCGCAGTCGTGCGAATACGGAGTCGAACCGACGACTGTCAAGACTCCGGTCTGCGGATCGATTTCGAACAACGGTGTGAAGTTACTGTTCGTCGTTAGGAAGTAGGTCACCGTACCCGCGGCGCCATCGTCGGGGTCCGTCGCCTGGACGCGGGCAACGGCGGAACCGGGAAGGGCCCGGCAGGGAACCTGTATCATCGGGTCCTTCTCAGTCGGGTAGATGATGCCCGGACTGTTGTCGTTTTCGTCGGTGATCTGAACGACGAGATGGGCAGCTGTCTTGAGGGAAGGAAAGTCCTCGTTCGAAGCGGAGACGGTTGCACGGAAGACTGACTGCTGTTCCCGGTCTAGAGAGACGAGGGTTCGAATCTCGCCCGTGCCCGAGTCGATATCGAAGACCCCATCGCAACCGCGCAAGGCGTATACTATCCGACGATAGACGAGATTGGCGTCGGCGTCCTGGGCACTGACGAGCCCGATCATCGTTCCAGGCGGCTCGTTTTCGGCCACCTCGAAATAGTAGGTCGCCCTCGAGAAGATCGGAGGCTCGTCGTTGACGTCCAGAACCTCGACGGTCAGCATCGTCGAGGCACACCTCGGCGTCTCGCTCCGGTCGCAGACCAGGACACGTTGCGTGTAGATCCTCCTCCACTCGTAGTTGAATACGACGTTGGCTCGCACTTCTCCGGTCGCCGAGTCGACGACTATGGGGGCCATGTCCGAAGTGCCGCCCGGGTAATCCAGTTCGTAGCGCAGCTCGCCGTTCGGTCCGGAGTCTTCGTCCGTGGCGTCGAGACGCAGCAGAAGCGTCCCGATGGCGTTGTTTTCCGTAATCGAAACCTTGATATTGTCCTGGACTCGAGGGCTGTGATCGTTGATGTCTGCAATCCTTACCCGAATCGTCGTCGTGTTCGATAGCGGCGGCGTACCCTGGTCGATACAAATCAAAACGGCTTCTTTCAGTTTCGGTTCCAGTTCGCGATCGAATGATCGGGCTGTCCGCAGCGTGTACTCGTTGGTGTACTGAGACTCGAGGAAGAAGTCTGTCGAGGGAGTGACATCGCACGTCACCCGCCCACTGTCTCCCCGGTCGGCGTCGTGCACGAGGATATGAGCCACTAGCGATCCGACGTGGGCGTGTTCCTCGATTTCCGCCTGACCGGAAGGGGTCAACGTCGAGACGGTCAGTTTAGGGGCGTTATCGTTCGTGTCCGCTATTCGAACGGTCACTCGGGTGAAGGCTGAGTTTGGACTGGTTCCCCCGTCGACTGCTGTGACCCTCAGATAAAGCACGTCCTCTTGCGCTTTGTATTTTAGCGGGGCCCTGGTGCTGATCTTGCCGGTCAGGTTGTCGATCGCGAAGAGCTCGCTGTAGTTGGTTTCGGTGTATGGAGCGAAGCTGTAGAAAACAAGACCATTCCAACCGATGTCTGCATCTGTTGCGCGGACCGTGAGGATGACAGACCCCGGCGGCACGCTCTCCGACAGATTGACTTTGTAGGAGAGCGACTCGAAGCGAGGGACATTATCGTTGGCGTCGGCAACGGTCACGTTGATCCGCAGCTGACCCTTCTTCGGTGGACTTCCGCCATCCACGGCTGTCACGACGAGGTAGTAGGAATCGACGGTTTCGCGATCCAGTTTGTCAGTGAGGAGCAGCTGGATGGCGGTCGTACCGTCTCGGTGTTGGGTGATTTTCAGGTCGAACGGGGTACCCGTGGGGGACAGTTCGTAGCGTTGCACCCCGAAGATGGAGCTGTCCTGATCGACCGCCGCTGGCAACGATGCCAGGCTCCCAATTCGGGCGTTCTCGCTTATCTCCACGGTAACGCTATCCGGGTCAAAGGTCGGCGTCTGGTCGTTGACGTCCTCGATGACTACGACTGTCTTGATGATCTGAAAAAAGATGGATGGACTGACGACGACATCCAGCCGGATATCACACGACGGGGTAAACGGGCAGGCTGTCTCGCGGTCGATCTTCTGACTAGAGCGCAGTATTCCAGTCGTTTCGTTCAACCGGAAGTACTTGTAGTTGCCGTCGGTCCTACGAAACTGAACCCTCATCTGGGTCAGGTCCTGAGGGGAGTAGGTCGTCGACAGACCGTAGTCCAATAGGATATTGCCGACCAGAGTGTCCGGAGGTTCCTCCTCGCTGAATCGGTACTGGAGGAGCGAGGCGGCCTGCGGACACCCGACGAGGGACCAGAGCACCCCGGAAATTGAGATCAGGGTCTTGACCGTCACACAGGAGTACCGCGTGACCCTCTGAACGACTCCGGGCCCCATAAATATAATCGATTTCTTATTTCAACTCATTTACGAATTAATTGCCTCCACGAATACGTCACTCGTACGAACTGCGGCCCATTCACGCTTTCCGAGCCATCGGCCGCTTCAGTCCATTTACTAAATAAATAATCAATATGGGACTAATTTACAAAATAATCTATGCGATATGGTATTAATTCCAACGACATCAGTTCGGAAGAAGCGTTGAACAAATAGTCGATGATACAAGACGGCGACAGGCATTCTCCAACTAATCCAATCTTGTGTCCGCGGTGGCTTCTGCCAATACAACGACGAGCTAATTACATTACTTCCAAAGAATCGTCGCTCTTTTATTCCAGCAGCATTTGTAGGCAGGGTTCGATGCTCCGAATTGCGACGGGCATTGCGGACAAGCTCTCCAGCCGGCTCTTACCCGGGTCTCAGGCTGCGGTTTCGAGTATCGCGGGCACAAACAACGACATTGAAATTGGTCCCATCGAAATCGGGACGTTGTGTAATGGGGCCCTCGTCTGAAAGCCCTCTTCAGCATTGCGGCCGTCTTAGGCGGCGTGTTTAGTGGCTTCGCTCAAAAGCGCCCCGACGAGACTAGTTTCCGACATAGGGAGCAGGCACGACCTCCTACTGTTCCACGCCCGTTACCACGCGGCGAGCGCTGAGTATACTCCTGTGGCCGGTGTGGTGCGAGATCGGTTCCCAGGCGTAAACTGTTCCGACTCCGTCCACTTTAGTTGCCAAGGCACGACATGGTGAAGCCAATTTTATAGAATTCTGTTGTCTTCAGGGCCGATTTAACCACTAGGCGCCTATGGCGACACATTTCTGGGGGGGGGGGGCGGCAGAAAAGCTACATAAAGAAATATTTCTTTAAACATTGCCGCCGTTTTGCCAACATTTTTTAATATATGAATTAAATGAAAATTTAAAAATTATTAAGTGCCATATTTTTTTATTTAGAAGTATTAATGATTCGTAGATGATTATAATGAACCACTATACTAAAATAAAGATGCAGCATTCGGCTGAATTCCTGTGTGAAAGTTATATTAAATTATTAATTTAATATTAATTAGTTATCACACTTACCGCCGGTAAGTACGACAGGTTCGCGTAGGGCTCCAAATATTCTGGCGCCGGCCTCGGCTGTCTTGATAGCAAATTTAGTGCTAAACAGTATCTCAGTAGGTGGTAAATAGAAGCCCAAACATTCACCCAAGCAGTCTGGACTTATGCAGTCGTAATTAGGATAGAACATTACTTTGACGAAGTAGCAACAAACTGTTACCTGACGTCATCGGTCACGTGAACCAATCACAATACTTTTCGGAACGCCTTCGTCCCGGAACCGATCTCGCACTACACCGGCCAGCTGCCAACTCACACCAAACGCCGTCTGCTTGCAGGCTGGCGGGCAGCTGGCATTCATAGCCCGGTTGAGGTACGCTTCTACACACGCAATATATCCGTATTTTGTCATATAACTGCGTACATGTGTTTACACATAGATTGCCTAAGCGGACTCGCTGAAGACTGTAGCTGCTATTAACACTTGTTACAATTACAGGAAGGGTTAGAGGCCTACAGGCGTAATTTTTACAAGTCTTAATTAATGACGTGCACTCGTGAGACCTGCTAATTTCCTTGTTGAAGCACTTTTGTCGGCATACTTAAAAAGGCCATCACTCCGTGGCTCACAGACATAGTAAACACAGCTACGGTACGTCCAACAGTCGGACAAATTAATGCGCAATTACTTATAGTAAATTCGACATCGCAAATTGCTCTAAGCCAATATCAGCTAGCTTAACACTACCGCAGACTACCTTCACAGGAAGTCTGAGCCTGACCCAAGCCAGGGTAAAGGAGAAAGGTACTACGATGGGCTTGCAACCCACCCAGCTAAACCACCTTAGCAATAGAAACAACAGACCAATTTGTATAAATGGAGAAGCTGCATTGCCCGATGCACAGGAAAGTCAAGCTAAATAACTAGCTAGCCTACCAACTAGCCAGCTAGCTAACTAACTAAATAACACTACAAATGAGCGTTCTAGCTAAGTTTGCATTGGTTTTGCACTTCTGAACCTTGTAACAGGAATTATCAAATTCCAATTTTATTATATTTTGCAATTCCTCAGCTAAGGTCTACTTTTAAGAACCTTTAACAATTTGTCTCCAAATATTCGACTCAAAGCTGCCTTAGTGCATTAAGTCCTAACATGTCTTGTGCGTCTATTGGCCCACGCAATCATACATGCACATAGGGCTGTGCTCTAGGGGTTTAGGAGCAGATAAACTGTTCGCTTCAGCTAAACACACATTAACAATGCACGCAAACCTGTGCGGTGACGCCTGTCTAGTCGAACACGCGCTTTCATTATACAATGGACTGTCTGTATAGGTTAGCGTGGGAAATCGACGAGAAGGCCGAGGCTTCTGCTTTCAACAATTTCTGCTCATGCAGAACGGTAGTTCTAAGTAGTTGGTAGCATCTGCGTGCTTAGTAACGCAGTTGTTCTAGTGTATACTAGTAACTTAGTGGACTTTTTAAAGCAGTTGTTCTAGTGTACTAGTAACTTAGTGTACTTATTAACGCAGTTTTTCTAGTGTACTAGTAACTTAGTGTACTTAGTAACGCAGTTGTTCTAGTGTACTTAGTAACGCAGTTGTTTTAGCGGACTTGTAGTATTGTGAGACACGGTAGCCAGTTGGATTGAGCGCTCGACTTGTAACGAGGAGAGTACGGGTTCGAGCCTCCTTCTCTGAGACGGTTAATGTCTAGGGACCGTGAGTAAGTCCCTCACTCACAATTGCTCCGTGCCATGGATTTATGCTTAGTCATTAGCTTTTAGCGCTAAATAAATGCAGAAATAAAAAGAATAAGTGTACCCCTGCCGCAAGCCTCATTGGACAACACACCAACAGACAGAGGAGAGACGGGCCTATTACAAATAGACAGAGAAACACGCAGACGGACAGAGACAGATAGTCACACAAACATAAAAGATCTACGTGTGTGCTATACTTGCAACGCGATTAAGGAAGCGGATTACTTCCCAGCCTAAAACGAAAATACACACCCGCCAATCACACACGTGTATCTTTCCCGAGGTTCGCTCTGTACCGCCAATGCTATGGATCAACAACAGTTGTCCGACCTATGAAAACCACACAAGATATTTAGACATCCGCGGGAAATCCCTTCCAATTATTGTTTATTGCATCGAAGGCCACTTGTTGAGATGGCAAGCCATTACTGCCGAAGAATTTATGTAACGCAGTTGTTCTAGTGTACTAGTAACTTGATGTACTTATTAACGCAGTTATTTTAGTCGATAGGATAGGATAGGATAGGATAGGATAGGATAGGATAGGATAGGAGAGGAGAGGATAGGATAGGATAGGATAGGATAGGATAGGATAGGATAGGATAGGATAGGATAGGATAGGATAGGATAGGATAGGAGAGGATAGGATAGGATAGGATAGGATAGGATAGGAGAGGATAGGATAGGATAGGATAGGATAGGATAGGATAGGATAGGATAGGAGAGGATAGGATAGGATAGGATAGGATAGGATAGGATAGGATAGGATAGGATAGGATAGGATAGGAGAGGATAGGATAGGATAGGATAGGATAGGATAGGATAGGAGAGGAGAGGATAGGATAGGATAGGATAGGAGAGGATAGGATAGGATAGGAGAGGATAGGATAGGATAGGATAGGATAGGATAGGATAGGAGAGGATAGGATAGGATAGGATAGGATAGGATAGGAGAGGATAGGAGAGGATAGGATAGGATAGGAGAGGAGAGGAGAGGATAGGAGAGGAGAGGAGAGGAGAGGAGAGGAGAGGATAGGATAGGATAGGAGAGGAGAGGAGAGGAGAGGAGAGGAGAGGAGAGGAGAGGAGAGGATAGGAGAGGAGAGGTAGGAGAGGATAGGATAGGATAGGATAGGATAGGATAGGATAGGATAGGAGAGGAGAGGAGAGGAGAGGAGAGGAGAGGAGAGGAGAGGAGAGGAGAGGAGAGGAGAGGAGAGGAGAGGAGAGGAGAGGAGAGGAGAGGAGAGGAGAGGAGAGGAGAGGAGAGGAGAGGAGCGGAGAGGAGAGGAAAGGAGCGGAGAGGAGCGGAGAGGAGCGGAGAGGAGCGGAGAGGAGCGGAGAGGAGCGGAGAGGAGCGGAGAGGAGCGGAGAGGAGCGGAGAGGAGCGGAGAGGAGCGGAGAGGAGCGGAGAGGAACGGAGAGGAGCGGAGAGGAGCGGAGAGGAAGGTGTGTTAGGTTGTGTTGGGGTTTGGGACGAGGTTTCTTGTGCAGCTTGTGATAGGGTTTTATTTTAGATTTTGCGTTAGGGTTGTTAGGTTTGTATCGGGCTTGTGGTAGGGCGTGAGTCAAGGCTTCTGTTTTGTGTTGGTGTTTATTGTGGTTTGTGCGGTGGGTTTTGTTAGAGTTTGTGCTACAGCTTGGGTTATTGTTTGTGTTAGAATTGGTTAGAGTTTCGGTTGGCGGTTTGTTACATCTGCACATCAGGCAAAAGATATGCTCTACATAGTTCAACCTTGAAATCAAGCTAACATTGAAAGTGTTGAGCATTAAAATGAGAAGCACCTTAATCTACGTCACATTAAAAGCATCGTAATCCTTTGCCGAAGCCCGCTCGAAATCGACAGGTCAAAGTCAAAAACCAACAGATACTGTAGTTCAAAAGTAGAAAAATAAACAACATAAATGTAATCGTAAACTCGAGATTTATACAGAGCCCAAAGAAAGCTAAGTCGCGGGAACCAGGTTATTCAGTAGGAGCAAAATCGATAGGCAGGTAGGGTCAGATTCGGTTCCAGGTCAAGATCCAAGAGTCAGACAGTCAGACGACTACGGTGGATGGTGTTTGGAATTGGAGCGGCAAGACAGATAAGGCGAAGAGTAGGAATCCGATTATGATTTGTGAAAGAGGAGTGTTTTCAGTTTAGAATAAAAGACCTGATCAGAGATTGCAAGGGGTGAAATGTTGGGTTAAATAATTGTCGTATTTCTGATGGGATTTTATTCCAGAAGGGCGGAGCATGTATGGTCAAAGTCAAAATCCACTAGATGTAGTAGTTTAAAATCAAACAAACTATAGCAACATAAATATAGGTTTATGTATGTATTATGTGTAGTACACATGTGTATGTGCCAATACACTTAATATAGCGCCTTTTGTTACTCAATGAAAGCGCTGAAATGTTTTCATTCTGGAGATTCAATGGCTTAACTCAAGCATTCAGCGCAGAAAGCTTTGGATAACGGCAGCATAGAAATTAAGTAAATAAGTAGATAGGTAGGTAGGTAAGTAAGTACGCAAGTAGGTAAGTAAGTAGGCAAGTAAGTACTCTTTATTAGAACGAGACAAACGCCCACACTTTACAACAACAATGGATACGAAAAGGCATAGAAGAAGCGCAATGTCAGTAAAAGCGATGCAAGCTTACACAAACAGCTGAGAAGTCTAACTTTAAGCGCAGCTCGGAAGAATAAAGAGCATAAAAATCTAGCTTTATGTACAGTTTGTTCATTGCATCACTTTATACATCGCTACATTTAGATCCACTGTGCTTTAACTGACTTTAAAGCAAAAGAATTTATGATGCATAAGACTGAATTATGAGCGGATGGATTCGTCGTCGGTTTGTTTGTTCATCTGTGTTGATGCTGTTTAGTGTTCAGTCGGTTGAAAGCAGTCGTGTGTAAATATGTATAAAGCGAACTAGCAGTAGTTTTAAGTCACATTAGGCCTCTCCTATCTGTCTCTCTGTCTTCTGTCATACTCTATCTGTTTGTTTCTATGTGTTTCTGTCTCTTTCTATTAGTCTGTCAATATGTCTTTAATAATCTCTCTCACTATTTCTTAATCGCAGGCATTTTCTCATCGAGTGGTATTCCTCTGTATTTCATTAGTTTATTTGTGTTTATGCCCTCTTTCCCTAATATTGCTGTTGGGTTCTCTCTCTCCCTCTCTCTCTCTTTCTCTCTCTCATTCTCTCTCTCTCTCTCTATCTATCTCTCTCTTCCTGTCTCTCTCTTTTTTCTCTCTCTCATTCTCTCTCTTGCTCCTTCTATCAAATTTTCTCTTTATATATTGCTTAATTCATCCATTCATTATTTAATTATTTCATTCATTATTTCATTCATTAATTTATTCATTATTTCATTCATTATTTCTTTCATTCATTATTTCCTTTTCTCCCTCTTTTTCTTTCGGTACATTTCTTTTCTTACTCTCTATCTCTTTGTGTGCTCCTTCAGTTTATCTACATAAATATTCCTAGCGATGTGTTTCTGCATGTTTCACGTTACTGTGTCTAGCTCGAATATTCAGGATCCCTGCTGACACAGCCCTTTAAACAAGTCTATGTATACGCTGTATGTTGTTGACATGAGGTCATAGAAAGAAAACGTTGATTGTATATCAGGTTGTTCGTTTATGGTCTCGATTGGATTTCATGAGCCGTGAATATTGAAAATACTGAAACAACTTTCGAAGCTATAGCTGGTCATATTCTGCGGATCACTTGCACCCACATCTTTATGTTCAAATATCGTTACCCTACCTGTCTGCCGCGGCCTCCTTGACTGTCTGCCTGTCTGTCTGCCTGTCTGTCTGTCTGCCTGCCTGCCAGTCTGCCAGCCTACCTGTCTTTCTGTCTGTCTGTCTGTCTGCTGTCTGCCTGTCTGCTGTCTGCCTGTCTGTCTTCCTGTTTGTCTTTCTGCCCGATTATTATCGGCATAGCTATTCACAAAGTACAGAGAATCATAAAGAAAGAGAGGAAAAATTATGGCGAGACTTAGCGAAAGACGTCCAGACAAAGATAAAGATCAAATAAACAATCAGACACACACACACCAACAGACACACATACAAAGACAGAAAGAGAAAGAGAGAGACAGGGACAGAGAGACGGAGATACAGGTCTGCATGGGAAGTGGAAATAAGAAACCTGAGAAAGAATGACATACAGACAGACAGACAGACAGGCAGACAGACGAACAGACAGACAGACGACCAGCTATATACGATGCTGAAGTGTTGAGCATAAATCAAATTTTGTTTTAATGGTGAGCGTAGACTACAAAATATTATGTTCTGAAGCTGTTGAAGTGTGTGTCATTCCACAACACGAGCGTATTATATAAATCATTTCTGTTTTCATCTATAAAAATTCTGCAACATATTACGTTTGAAGCTTTTGTATTCAAGCCCATTAGATTGCATACATAATAAAAGAGCACTACGATATATATATATTATATGCATATATACATATACTAGGTTATATATATATATCGGACATATGCATAGGTGAAATATAAACACATTGTATTTACATATCACAACCATGCCGAAACATGCGGGACCTCGTTTAGACAAGGCGAGCCCCAATATAAGCTATGGGAAGCTGTTGAGGCTCTATTTGGCAAAAATCTTAGCAAATCATAGGCCTAATCGTAATCTCGAGATTTATACAGCTCCCTACGAAAGCCTAGTCGAGGCAACCAGCTTATTCACAGGCGCTCAGTCAAAATAAAATCGACAGGCAGAAAGTGTTCTGTTCCAGGTCAGGATGAAATGACATGGAAATATAATAAGCAACACCATCATAGGTAAATGATGATGATGCTGATGCTGCTGATGCTGCTGATGCTGATGCTGCTGCTGCTGATGATGATGACGATGATGCTGATGATGACGATGAGGATGACGATACTGATGATTGGAATGTAATAAACAATCATGCTTACATTTCAGTAAAAATTTTATGGGAGCTACGTGGTTTCCGCGGGTCGTTTTGTTAAAACCGTTGACATTTTTCCTTTCCTTGTACTACGCAAATAATTTACTTTAAAAAATCTCCGTAAATCCTGGCTTTGATTAAAATCATAAACCAGCAACAACAACAACAACAACAACAACAACAACAACAACAACAACAACAACAACAACAACAACAACAACAACAACATCGTCATCAGCAAGAAGAAAAACAACCTACTCATTTATGCTTTTACGTATTTTGATTTTGTATTCTAGATATAGTTATATATCGCGCATCCAGTGAGGCGCAATAGTTTAGTGGTTGGCGTGCAGGACTCTTAATCCAAAGGTCAAAGGTTCAAACTTCACCAGGACAGAAGGGTGTTTTAAGATCACGTAAATGCAAAAAGCAAATGCAAACGTTTTTCTATAGCGACCGCATGGCCTCGACCCTGCTTATTGCTTATTAAATTTATCGGGCAAGGTCCTTCACCATCGCAGCCCGTTTGAATGGGTGACTTTGGATCTTGACCTGGAACCGAACCATTTTGCCTATCGATTTTGTTTTGACTGAGCGCCTTTGAATAAGCTGGTCCCTGTGATGTGGCTTTCGTTGGGCGGTGTAGAATAAACGGGATTACGATTACGAATAAGATTCAAGGTATTCGTGCAAGGACCGTTCTAGCCTTAGATTGTGTGGCTGTGTGTATATATCGGGTCGTGAATGGCGATGAAAGTGCGCTGTAAATCTTAGACGAGTTCGGCACGAAGCGTCTTTTTAATAGATCTTGATAATGTTTGCTACTTTGCTGAAGCACGCGCCTTGGCTAGGTCTTTCTTTTTGGATTGCACCGCACCGCACCAAAGGACCAGCACCATGTGCATATACCGATCTAACAATGCCCATGGCCTATGTAAAGAAAAGAAAGCACTTTCTAGCTTCGCTCCTCGGGTTGAAATACGTCCTATAGCTCCGCCCATCGGCCTTAAACGGACGCCTGAGCCGAAACACATCGATCAATATCGTGTTGTCTCGTAAATCATATTATTCTATAACTAATCGCTTGTGATTTCCTTTGACGTGTCAGGCTTGTCGCAGATAATTCTGTAAATGTTGCAGAACACCTGTTTCAGGAGCTATATCATCATTTATTTTCTGCCAACGAAAACCTGACTTTGACGATATAACGAGAACACCAGATGTTTCTGTTGCCACGAGTTCTTAAAAGAGGTCAAATGTCAAGGGTCGTGTCAAGGCACAGCAGAGCTGATCGAATGACAGAATCGGAATCATTTACTGTAAATGTAAATGTAAATCTCAGAAATTTCTTACCGCCACACAAGCTCATGGTTAGGAAGACCAGCTTATTCACCTACGCATACCATTTAACGCATCTCATTCGGCCTCCACGTTCTTTAGCTCGTCTGGATTTATTTGTTCCTCATTTTAAGCCCTCGCTTGCTCAGCAGAGGGCTTTTGCTGTTGTTGGCCCATCTCTATGGAATGAACTTCCGCTATCGCTTCGTGCAAGGGTCTCTGTTGGTGATAGAGCTCTGTCAGCTCGTTGTTTAAAGACGTTCTTATTTCCCAGGGATTCTCATGCAGGAAGCGCCTCTGAGTAGTTTGTTCTGTAAGAAGCGCTATATAATTTATCAAATACGGTACAATACTTACCATTTAATGTGCGTAACTAATCGGAACAAAAAGTTGTAAACTTCATGTACTGTAATTAAGGTATATAGGTGCTCACGAGCATAAATCATATCCGTTATCTTCGCGTAACCCACCTGTTTAGCCTGCGCTTAGATAACGATTACAGTTTTGTCTGCTGCAAACAGGTAGCGAGGTCATTTGATCTAAGAGAAGTCTTTTTACAGAAATTTGGTCCAAAACGGCGCCTAATTTTAATGTAGATTCGAATGGATGCTTTTGAAAGAGATGTTCGCAATAGACGGTTTATAAATGTCTTGTAATCAACTTTTGAATACGTGAGATTGAATTGGACGTGATAATCATTGGAGTTGAAATTACCACCAGTCCTGCTTACTCTTTAGTAACCTTTACCCTATATAGATTGCAGACTTGCCAAACCTAGCTTTTTAGTGGGCCTAACCTCGCCGAAAAGGGTGACTCGGTGCAAAGGGCGGAAAGAATAATTAGAATGTAATTAATTATTCTTTCCGCTCTCTTGAGTTCATGAACCGACCCATGTCGACGTCACATGTAGAGTGTCAACTTATGAATATGCTTATTAACTGAGCTTATGAATCACAGACATTACGAATATTAATAGGACTACAACTGCCTACAACTCGGCCTGCAACTACCAAGACTGCTATATTATTACTATTCATAATTTCTATTAAATGAATAGACTGCTACTCATATTCGCTGACGTCACCTGTCTGACGTTGCAGAAGAGTTTGATTAGAAAGCCGACAGGAATGTAAATCAATACAGGATGATCTTATTGCCATTCTCTTTCTGTTATACCTTCGTTATCAATATCTACTTATCAAGCTCTTTCCTTAACCAAGTTTTCTTTACCATGCACCTTTCTTTACCCGCTTTTCTTACCATGCTCTTTTCATCACCAAGTTTTCTTACTCTGCACTTTTCCTTACCCACTTTTCTTACTATACTTTTCCATACCCATTTTACCATGCTCTTTCTTTACAACCTCTCTTGATGTATCCTTTTCCTCATCAAATTTTCTTACCATGCTCATTTCTTTTCCAAATTTTCTTACCACGGCCAGTATCTAATGTAGTCCAATATAATTTATCCAATTATCCAATCTACCTTATCTATAAAATTCTGTGGTTCAAAGGCTTAAACTTCGACTTTATCACAATGTCACACTGCATGAAATGCTAATCGGTATCCGATCCTAAAAGAAATCGACAGCAAAACATTAAACCAGACAGACATATATATATATCTTCGAAGACCAAATTTTGATAAATGCACGACAAACGAACTTAAAACTATTCCCCTAGCACAGTCAATAAAATAACAACTGTACAATACATATATCTTAATTTACATCAACTTGAAATTTCATTTGAAATATGATATACTATTAAATGCAAACTGGACTTCGTTGTCTTTACAATAAGTACACCTAAACTTACATTTTAAACAACTATTTTATGTTCCAGTATAAGAATTAGAAACTTTGCTTTCTAAGATCGATCAAAGCCTTGGCGTCTAAGCGCTTGCTAGAAAGCTTCAGTTTCCCACACTCTTAAGAGTAATTTATAGCAAATATAGACAATAATGAACCAATAATCTTCATCAAAATAACGGTCAATACTGTCTAACAATCCATAAGAATTACTGTGACCTATTACCAATTTGTCAGACACTGTTTTTAGTTACCACACTTGTATACAATTTGTCTAACTGCAGACAACATTAGACGCCAGACAAATAATATGTAAGAAGGTTCTAATTATCCTGTCGTCGTTTATTGGTGCCGTTAAGGAGTTTCTCGTAAAGAGGCGAAATGCAAAATTGCGATAACAATTACAGTTCTAGTCCAGTTAGTGTCTGCTGTTAAGAGACATTTATACAGTATCTTTAGACACGGACTCGATCAGCTGGCGTTGTCCATGGGCGTCATTTAGTCCTGTGTCTCTCACCAGAAGCTGTTAGACTTTAACCGAATGTACCGCTACTCGATTTTTCTTGTGTATTAGGCAAGAGGCGAATATGAGTCCAAAGACCTGAAAAAATATTAAATACACTGTTACACGGTCTCTAACTGGCCGAGCTTTCGTCTTCTTACAACATTATTATTTCTGTATTTATTATCTAATGATTAAGCATCAATCGAAGGCGCTGAGCAGTTGTGAGTGAAGGATTTGCTCAAGGTCCCTACACAATAACCGTTTCAGGAAAAGTTCAATCCCCTACTCTCCGCGTTACAAGCCGAGCGCTCTTTCAATCGGCCACCGTGCCCCGCAATACAGTTCAGTGTAATGCTGAATGTATGTGTGTACCTGAGCATTTATATAACACCTTTAAAGAACCTCTGAAAACGCTGAAACATGGCTCTTTTAACAGGTGGAAAAACTGCGACATGAGATCAAGTGAAAATGTGTTGTTCCACAGCTCTGTAGGTGCGGTTTCGGTATACAATCCTTGACTCACAATTGCTTAAATATAAGAAGTAAAGGTTAATAAAGCATTTCATCTTCATGGAGTCGGTTAAAGGATCACGATTACAGCAATTCAACGACAAGATGCCTTTCTTCACCTCCCAGTTTGCGTCGGTATTTATATACCGACTCAGAAAGGACGAGGGCCTGAATCTGCACCAGATGGCCTGGCATCGATGAGAGGTCACCATCCAAGTACTAACCGGGCATCATGTTGCTTAATTTCACATTGGGTGCCATTATCGTATACACTGCGTTAAATCGCCTTCGAACATATATAAGTTAATATGTCTCTGCGTGTCTTAATGTGTATCTCTGCATCTGCCCCTTTCCTTGCTCTCTGTCTCTGTCTTTGTGCCCGTCTCTGTCTATGTATCTTTCTCTGTATAGCTTTGTCTCTGTCTTTGTATGTGCCAACCTGAAGCGCCGCGAAGGCAGAGGCCAGTCCAATAATGAGCGATGAGGTCAGGTCGATGAATTCCAGCAGAGCGTAGTAGCAACCCTAAAACACAACGATGGGCAAATGAGTTCAAACAAGTTATTGTAAAGCAATCTGACCCAAGATACTGAAGAGTAGGCCTATTTCGGCTTCTTCTTAGCTAAGATTTGTTTGAATTTGATTGGATAAGATTACTTTAGACAAATCTTGGCTTAACACCTGCTTTTTGCGCTACCATAGTGTTGTATGCATGTATGTATACATGCATACAACATACATACATCCTTAATGTTGATGTCTACAGCTCTGGTTTTCAGAAATAAATAACCATTGTTTGCCATCGACTGATACTTTGTTAGTTATTATTAGGGAGTGCAACAGAAGTTATTAGATTAGGTTCTGTTAGAAAGCTATCAGGACAAATTAAACGAAAGAACAAGAAAGTGAAGAGGAGGAAGAAGAAGAAGAAGATGATGATGATATGATGGTGATGATGATGATGATGATGATGATGATGATGATGATCATGATCATGATGAAGGAAAACCAGATGATGCTGATAATGATGTCGAAGAAGAACAAGAACAGCAGTACCTTTAATAAAGAACAAGAAGAACAAGAACAAGAAGAACAAGAACAAGAGAAAGAACCAGAAGAACAACATGATGGAAGATCAGCACCTGTTATAAAGCTTACCCCGAAAACAATTATGGGAATGAAGTTTACAATATTTACAATTATTTCCTTTTTATTATTTTATCATCAAGTCCCAGTGTTAGATTGGAAATGAGGAATTACACTGGCCAACAGAAAAAAATTTTTTTCTTGTTGCCTTCGGTTTTAGACCTGTTCTTGGGGTAATTTTGGGCGCTGATTCAGAAAATGTCATTGGATTGAGTGCATCAGGTCTAGTTTCTCAGATATCGTCGATTTTGTAAAGAAAACCCAGTCCACTCTTTAAACGATGTCTTTGACAAAACTAAAATGTCATAATAAGCTTTATTTATGGCTAATTATAATTCTTGCTGATTCATATAATGCCTACATCCTTATAATGTAAAATCAGCATATCTTGCCGCGTGCTGAGATATTGCTGATTCAACGAAATAACTATTCCGTAGCCTACAGCTTACTCAGCACTAAATTCATGGCCTCATTTAGAATTTATTTGTGCTTATACAGCGTTTCATGGTTTCGAACTATGTAAATAGATTATGCTGAAGTCAGCATTTATAGCCTATATAAACCGCCTCCTGAAAGCTAGAGCAGCCGCAGTCGTCTTAGGGCATATTAAGAGTTGGTCGCAAGAACAATCTGTGAATGTGAACATTAAATGACTACATGTTCTTACTATTTTTTAGGTTAGTCACTTAATTCCTCAGATGCGAACATCCTTAAGGTTATGGCTACTTCCAGACGGAGCTGCATTAACCATCCAGACACATTCCTGCTACATTTGTGGGGAATACACACTAAAAGCAAACAGGAAACCGATTTCTGAGTTTGTAAAAAGAGCATATGTAGGTTATTTTGGTGTCAAACTTGGAGATCAAGATAAGCAATGGGCTCCTCATACAGTATGCAAAACTTGTATTGAACAATTGCGCCACTGGACAACTGGAAAGAGAAGCTGCCTGAAATTTGGTGTACCGATGGTTTGGAGGGAACAGATAAACCACTTCGACGACTGTTACTTTTGTATGGTTAATATCATAGGCATCAATCGAAATAATCGTCACAAGTTGTCTTACCCTGATATACCTTCAGCCAGGAGACCTGTTCCGCATTCGGATATTGTACCAGTTCCACCTTTTCGCAAACTACCTCAGCTCTCAGACGATGACACTTGCATGTCCAATATCGGACAAGATGACGAAAGTGAAGAAAGTGGGGGCAGTGACAGTGATTTCCAATCAACTTCACACAGTGAACGTTTTGACCAAAAAGAGTTGAGTGATCTGATCAGGGACTTAAATCTTTCCAAAGAGTCCTCTGAATTGCTTGCGTCCAGACTAAAGGAAAAGAATGCACTTCAGCCTGGAACAAAAATTACAATTTATAGAAACAGAGAAAAGGATTTGCTGCCATTCTTTACCGAAGACAACAACCTAGTATTCTGTAATGACATCAGCAACTTATTGAAGAAAATTGGTCTGTCGGATTACAACCCGGATGAGTGGCGTCTTTTTATCGACAGTTCAAAACGTAGTCTGAAATGTGTGCTTTTAAATAACGGCAACAAATTTGGTTCTATTCCAATCGGTCACTCCACCAGGATGAAAGAAGAGTACAATGCCATCTCTTTAGTACTGGAAAAGATAAAATACAAAGAACATCAATGGGTAATTTGTGTAGACTTGAAGATGGTAAATTTCCTCCTTGGTCAACAAAGTGGCTACACAAAGTATCCCTGCTTTTTGTGTCTTTGGGACAGTAGAGCCAAGCATGAACATTGGACAAGAAAAGATTGGCCTTCGAGGAAAGACATGGTGGTTGGAGCTCAAAATGTAATCAAGGAATCTTTGGTGGCACGAGATAGGATCATACTGCCACCACTACATATAAAGCTAGGCCTGATGAAACAATTTGTCAGGGCTTTGAATAAAGAAGGTTCATGCTTCGAATACATAGTACACAAGTTACCAGGAATTACAATGGAAAAATTGAAGGCTGGAATCTTCGATGGTCCACAGATCAGGCAACTTATGAATGACCCACTTTTCATACCATCAATGAATGAAATCGAATCTTGTGCCTGGTCTTCCTTTGTTCTTG
This sequence comes from Norana najaformis, assembly GCA_964023275.1. NCBI lineage: Eukaryota > Metazoa > Annelida > Clitellata > Crassiclitellata > Hormogastridae > Norana > Norana najaformis. The sequence goes on from OZ029928.1 coordinate 15,745,345, forward strand.
TAACTAAAAATTTTCTTGGCAACAAGAAGGCAGACAATTATGCACAACTAGTAGAGGATATGCTTCTTCATTTCAACAAGCTTGGCTGCAACATGAGCATTAAAGTCCATTATCTCCACAGTCACTTAGATCGCTTTCCAGAGAATCTTGGTGACTTCAGCGAAGAGCAAGGTGAAAGATTTCACCAAGACATCAAAACAATGGAAAATCGATATCAAGGAAGATGGGATGCACACATGATGGCAGACTATTGCTGGAATATTATGCGCGATTGTTCCGGCAGATGCCACACTCGGAAATCGTACAAAAGGAGCTTCTTCGGTGTCGAATGACTTGAAATTTTTATAACAAACTTGTTCTGTTTGGTATCATATAAGTACAGTTTCAGGTACTACCATTTTCTTTTAAGTATTTGTATTATTATGTCTATTTAGTGTATCACATAATAAATTGAGCACTACATAATTATAGCTATAGCCTTATGTTTTATGGGCGAGCAGAGGCAAGGACTGGTATATGGCATAATGTTCTATATCTCGAAAACTAGACCTGCTGGGAGAAAACTGGTGCCTTTTCTGGAATCAGCAGGTCAAATATACCCAGAAACAGTTCTAACATTTGAGGCAACAAATTATGTGTTGGCCAGTGTTATGTGAATCATACTTTGGTATACAAATATTCCTCATTGCCCTGTTGACAGAGAGAGATCTCTGCCAAGTCACCAAGATCTTTGCAGCACGTGTAAGGCACCTAGTCACGTTCAACATACGAATACACAAGTATATCAATAATATTATTCAGATGAGTTTCTTCACAAGTGTTTGTACAAAAAGATATGTCACTTCTGAGTGGCCTTTGAAAGATCTTACACAAATTTTTTGACATAGATACGCGTAAATGTAAAGGTAACAAACATGCTTATGCATCTCTAATAAAATTCATCAGAAGCATAATGGTAGTTAGAAAGGAGAAGATGACACATCTGCTTAAACACCTATATACATACATATATACATACATATATACATACATGCATGCATACACACATTCATACATATACATATACATACATACATTCTTGTATACACACATACATATATCCACCCATCAATACATACATTCTTTAATATATACATGCATATATGCATGCATACATCCATACATACATATACACCCTTATCACGGCACTACATATTTGACATGACTTGCGTGACATTACATAACATTGCAGCATTACATTACATTATTGTTACAGTTACATCAGATTATAATTTTTCTACGTATTCACTTTGAATGAAGCGTCTATTAAATTATAACTCACATAAATGTTAGTGTTGTTGTCGTCGTTGTTTTTGTCGTAATTGCTGTCTTGGTAATCTAAGTAGCTGTAACTTCCGCAACACTCCCACTAAACAAACAACAACACAAACATTGCTCAGAATCTTACACCTACTACCATTACTACTACTAATGGCACACCTTTATAAACTCTCACAACAACTTCCAACCATATCAACACTGCTATTTATATCATAGCAAAAACACACCGTAATAGTTTTTAAAAATATTAATTTTTTTATTTATGATGATCATCATGATGAAGATCATGGCAATAATGATGTCAAAGATTATGGTAATGATGGTGGTGGTGGTGTGTGGTGGTGGCAATGGTGATGATGATGATGATGATGGTGGTGGTGGTGGTGGTAGTTATAGTGCATGGAGATCAGGATTATAAGATAAAGATGATCATCATCATACATGAACATCATCATCCACTTTGTATATACATGTCATCATCATCATCAACAACAACAACAACAACAACAACAAAAACAACAACAACACAATAATCATCACCACCACCACAACGTACTTATCAGCTCTAACAACTTGATCATTGTAGCCTCTGCATACGAAGCCGGGTGGTAAGGCCTCTCCATCGCCACCTGATCTCGCTACCGACAGTGTGCAGTAAGTGTACTCATTTTTATAGTTGTCTTCGTTAGGGGGCGCAAGTGCAGTTGAAATCTCTAGACATATCTCTGCTCTGGCGGAAATTTGAACTACCAAACTCTGGGTGTACGGTCCAAAATAGTAACCAGTATGCTAAACGAGTTCATCCATCATTGAAGAGGAACCGACCTGTTGTTGCACGGGATTCCACCATGAAGAATACATATCATCGGATGTTTCGTTAAAGTATCCAAGTTTGACATAGCCAAGCATCTCCTCTGCCACAACTTCGTCGCTAAACTAATCAAAGTGACCAAAGGAAATGAGCTACAGTCAATGACGGCAGACGAACAACAATTCCAAGGGTAAGTGTCTATTTCCAAATGTTTTGAATGTAATTCATAATTTCCTGACTAGTTTCAGTTTCCTTCTGATCTGTTGCAATTACTATCATAAGACAATTTACTGTTATTATTGTTTTACTTGTAGTAGTAGTAATATATATATTTACCCAAAGTAGAAATGATCTTTCTCTTAAACGTTCTCCAGTGAATACAGAAATGTCTCTTGAATTATACTTAGTATGTGTTGTTGTTGTTAATATTATTATAATTATTATAATTATTATTATTATTATTATTAATATCTTAAATATTGAACCTTTAATGAGCAGAATACTGATATAATGTACTCACTGCAATCCAAAAGATGGCAGTTACTAACACGATCGCTGATTCTGTCAAAACGATGAGTACGACCAGCAAAATATACTGCAATATTTTAAGCAATAATAGGCTCATCAGTTTCAAGATAATACTGTTGGAAGTTATTTTTTAAATACCGGGATATTGAGGATTAAGCACTAGGTTAAATCTATTCAAGAGCAACCACTCACGATATGCAATCATGCTGATAATCTATATATATATATATATATATGTATGCTGCATGCATATATGTATACATACATACATGTACATGTATGTATTTATGCATAATTGTACGTATGCATGTATATATGCACGTATGTATGTATGTATGCATATATGTATGTACGTATGTATGCATTGATGTACATGTTTGTAATTTTGTATTAGGACACTTAATATAGCACATTTAGGTACCTCACAAAAGTGCCTATTCCAGTATTGCTTGCTGTAAATGTGCAAATAGTTCCCTTAAAACTTCGATCTTCCTTAGCGTCATCTAGTGCCTAGCTGCGGACAACATGTTAGACGTAATATATTTTTTAACAACATTGTTACGCTATATTGTGGACTGACGCAGTCCATACAGAGGATTTAAATGGAGTGGCGTTAACTCAAGCATTCATGGAACAATCTCAAAAGTGCCGGGCAGAGGCCATGCGTTCGTTATAGAAAACTTTGTATATATGTATGCATTAGTCGAGCAATTGGACATCGTATTCTTTATCCACGGTGTTTACATGGCTAGGAATCCACGCAACCGCAAAGTGAAAGCCATACGATTAATCCCGCTGCCACCTTCAGGAAATAATAATTAATCAGCAGGTCTTATCGCTAAACAAAGTAGGACGAATGTATGTACATGTACGACCTAGAGGCCTAAGATTTTTAAATGAGCGCATTGTCTACGTACAAGAGATAATGGAAACTTTACTTAGTGTGATTAATGATGAGTTGTAATAAAGTGCAAGATAAGAATGATTATTTATGAAATTAAATGCAGATCTAACAGAAGCATATAAATCCATGAAGGCTGAATGTAGAATCTAGTAGTTTAATGTTATTATTATTATTTGTATTATTATTATTATTATTATTATTATTATTATTATTACAATAACAACAACAACAACTACTACTACTACTGCTGCTATTATTATTATTATTTTGTTATTATTATTGCTATTATTATTAGTTTGTTTCTTTTTTTGTTTTTTTTAGTCGAGGTATACGTGATCCCTCAGGATTTTAAAAATGTTATTATTATTATCAAAAATATTAGTTCTGCATTATTATTACTATTAATGTCTCAGTAGAACTGGAGCGTTTGCTGAATTCAGAGATCATAATCAGTTTATAAAACTCTGAATCGGTTTTCATAGAGCTAACTTACTAAACAGAGCGGAATGCAACTGCAGTCGGAGATCCAAACTCCCAAGAGACCGAGAAAGCCCAATACGAAGATCAAGGCTCCGACTGTTATGAACGTATAGACAGCGAATGCCCACGTATCGTTGTCCATTCCAGCACTTTCGGCTGCTCCCAGGGCTTCGAAAGCTTTCGGGTCAACCGCTAACCAGACGCCAACGCCCAGCATCACAGCACCAGTTACCTGCAACATATTGGCACCCGGTAGAATATCTTGTTCAATGTAAATGTAAACGTACAAAGTTTTTCAATGAAGACCGTATGACTTCGACCCTACTCATTTTTCAATAAATTTATCTGGTGAGATCCTTCACCACCGCTTACATCATTTGAATCACTTTGAATCACTTTGAATCATATTGGCAGCCTTAGAATATATAGTTAAAGGTAAATGCAATTGTACACGTTTTTCTTTACCGACAGTATAACCTCCACACTGTTAATTTTTTTCAACGCCACGCCATTTAAGGTCCCTGCGTACCGTCCGTGATAACGGAGATTCGAATTGCTTAGATAAGCCACGATCGGACTGTGAACCGGCATTCTCAGGCACTGTGGCGCATTGAAGTACCTTTTAGCCAATGTACCTAACCAGGCCAATAATATTACGGGCGTCGAGAAGGTTTTTAGAGAGTGGTTGCCAGGGTAGGAGTTCCTTGGGAAGCGAAATGCTGGGCATGTCCCCAGTCGCAAGGAATTTTTGAAGCATTTGGAGGATGATGGAAGTAATTATGAATAGGTTTGTTTCGATGCAGACTAATGTGAAATTTGGGGATGCATTTTTCAGTAATACAGATGTGCTTCCACAGATGAATTTTACGCAAATTTAACCCATTTATAGCAAGTGATTTTGATGCCTTTAACGGCAAATATGAGAAGATCAGCAAGTTTATAGCCGCATGATCCGGACGAGCCAGCCGTATATCCACTTACGTCACTTTTGGCAGCGAAAGATTCACAAATAAATGTTCATCAGGCACTAATAAACAAATAAAAAACAACATATGCAACCTCTGCTTGTGTTTCAGTTGACAAAAAAATGCGACCGTCAAGTACAAGCAAAATTAACCAACGGGCTAGAGTTGTCTACAAAATCAACGTCTACGATGTCAATCAATCATTCGATCAAACTCACCCAAAAAACGGCGTTGAAGCCAAACATGATTAATTTAATGCGCTCCATCCTCTTCCTTGAATTTCCTTCACAAAACTGATCAAAATTGAAAACTCTTCCCTAAAACGGCGTCATCAAACTACCGCGTTGCTTGTTGATTTCTCTCCACAGTTCATGGGTGTTTGCTATGCGACTATGTGGAGCTCAGGCTTATAATCTACAGCCACAGAGATAGCAAAACAACAACGATCTCAAAGTCTAACTGCCGAAGAGAACTAATAAGGTACTCAGGGCATTTGATTGGCTGCTTATGAACATTAAGGACATTATCTTGAACATGGTGTGTGAGCGATTGGTGCTATGGCAACGACTCTGGCCATCCATGACTCACTCATTCATTCACTCATTCTGAGCATTTGCAAATCTACTGAGGCGCTCAAAAGTGCTATTGAGCAGAACATCGACAGGGACTTATCAGCATTTGTACGGGCGACCATACAGTGGAATACTAAGACATCTGAGTCAGCTCAGACTGTCATGCATACGGGGTCAATTTTTGAGAACTAAACGAAAATTGATAGCTTAATTCGTCCTGATGTTGGATTGCTGCGGTCGTGTGAGTGCTTCAGCGGAAAGCTTGTTCAAACTCCAGTACCATATGCTCAGCGGAGTTTCTGTTGAGGCGCTAATCATATCGTTATCCATCACCGTTGCATAAGTAATCGTCATCGAAATCGTAAACTCAAAATTTCTAAAGCGCTGTTTATAAGCTAAGCGCAGGGTTCCAGCTTATTCACGAGTGCTGCGTCAAGTCAATGAGGTTATCCGAAGATCCCAAGTCAACTACTAAATCTGGTTGCTAGAAGACTAGAGAAAGAGATAAGGGTAGAGGAGCTGCCAGAATGGGTTGTGTTTAAGCTGAGAGAAATGGGAAGGCGGTGGACTCAATGGATCAGGATAAGATTTCTTGAAAAGATGAGACTTCAATTTTGAATGGGATACCCGAGGAATAATAGATAGAGGGGCTTGAGACAGTTGATGGTGGGTGAAGGGTAGAAGAGGTAGAGGAACGAAGAATTTGCTTTGATATTCTGGCAGCACACCTAATTCTCTGCACCAAAAGATAATAATAAGTAAGTAAAAACAAGTTAATCCTTTTTGAATCGATGTAAAGCTTATATCACATAGACCGCGATTTTGAACATGCCGACAACTATCAACTCTGGATGGGACTCTATTGGTTTGGCTCTTCGTGTGTGCGAGGGCCATAGCAGTGCTGACTTTTCCAGTTGTCTTGGCGTTATTTGCTTTTAGGTAAACTTGTTGTTCTTAATTAACTTTAATACCACTTAGCAAGCGCTGCACCTCCTACCTCCCTAGGAGGTATTAATTCCAGCCAGAAATAGAAAGAAGCGCAGCGCTTTTGACAAGTAATAAAAGTCGCTACATTAAGTGTCTAGTTGCACACAAACACACTAATGCACATGTGTGAAATTACTAAATATGCCGAATTGCAAGGGTGTCGCAAAACTGCTGTACGTATGACTATCTGCCTGATCTAATGATGAATTGATGCAATGGAAGTCAATTTATTGCGAGGGAAGTCTATACAGATGCAACTTCACATGGGTTGAAAACGTAGACTGGGCACATTGAAAACATGAAACCCAACGTGTATGGAATAGAGGGTTCGAAGTCCAGTATGAGTTGTTACTTCTTCTGATTAACCTGAAGAGCTGCAAATCCGAAGAGTTACTCAGAAGAATTTGATGGGCATTTCATTGGAACGTAAATCAATACAGGATGTTCTTAGTCCCATTCTCTTTCCGTTATACCTTCGTTATCAATATCTACTTATCAAGCTCTTTCCTTAACCAAGTTTTCTTTACCATGCACCTTTCTTTACCCGCTTTTCTTACCATGCTCTTTTCATCATTAAGTTTCCATATCTTGCACTTTTCCTTACCCACTTTTCTAACTACGCTTTTCAATATCCATTTTACCATGCTCTTTCTTTACAACGTCTCTTGCTATATCCTTTTCCTTATCAAATTTTCTTACCATGCTCATTTCCTTTCAAAAGTTTCTTACCACGGCCAATATCTAATGTAGTCCAATATAATTTATCCAATTACCCAATCTACCTAATCTATAAAATGCTGTGGTTCAAAGACTTAAACTTCGACTTTATCACAATGTCACACTGTATGAAATGATAATCGGTGTCCGATCTTAAAAGAAATCGACAGCAAAACATTAAACCAGACAGAGATATATATCTTCGAAGACCAACTAATGAAAAAGGCACAACAAACGAACTTAAAACTATTCCTCTATCACAGTCAATAAAAGAAAAAACCTATACGTTACATGTATCTTAATATACATCACCTTGAAATTTATATATATATCATCTCAAATACACAAATCAATAGTTTAAAAAACATTAAGTTATATATTTATGATGATGATGATGATAATGATGATGATGATGATGATGGCGATAATGATGTTAAAAATGATGGCAATAACGGTATTGGTGGTGATGGTGCATGAGGACTAAGGTTATGAGAGAAAGATGACGATCTTCATCATAGTCATCACCATTATCATCAACTCTGTATATATATATTATCATCATCATCATCACCACCGCCACCATCAGAACATACATATCAATTTTAATAACTTTAATAACTTGATTATTGTAGCCTCGGCACATATTGCAAGAAGTCGGGTGGTAAGACCTCTCCATCGCAACCTCATCTCGCTACCGACAGTATACAGTAAGTATACTCATTTTATAGTTGTGTTCGTTAGGGGGCGCAAGTGCAGCTGACATCTCTAGACATATCTGCGCCTTGGCGGAAGTTCGAACCCCCAACCTCTGGATCGACGGTCCAGAACACTGACCAGTATGCTAAACGCATTCATCCATCCATCGAGGAACCGACCTTTTGCTGCATGACATTCCACGATGAAGAATATCGATCATTGGATGTTTCGTTAACGTAAAATAATGTGACATCGAATAGCATCTGCAGTGCCACCTCTTCGTTAACCTATTCAAAGTGACCACAGGAAATGAGGTACAGTCAGTGATAGCAGGTGAACAACAATTCCAAGGATAAGTGTCCACTTGCAAATGTTTTGAATTTAGTTCTTAATCTCCTGACTAGTTTCAGTTTCCTTCTGATCTTTTGTGAATAATATTTCAAAGGCAACTTACTATTATTATTGTTTTACTGGTATTAGTACTAATATTAGTATTTACCCAAAGTAGAAGTTATCTATCTCTCAAAAGTTCTCAGATGAATACAGCAATGTCTCTGGAATTATTTTTAGTATGTGCTAATATTATTATTGCTGCTGCTGTTGTAGTTGTTGTTATCATTATTACTATTATTGTTGTTATTATTATTATTATTATTAGCCTATTATAATTATCTTGAATATTACTGCTACTTACTACTACTGCGTGCCATTCCACAACCCTTACTACTACTAACCTCTTACTCCACTTATGATTCTTTCTATTTCCAAAGAAACCTTTATTAAAGAGAAGACTACTGTGTAATGCACTCACTGATACCCAAAAGACGACAGTTGCAGCTATGATTGCGATTTCAATCAAAATGACGAGTACGATCAGGAAAGAATACTGCAATGTAGTAAGCAATCATATGACTATATATGATTCAGTGAAATTACATGATAGTTCTGTTGGAAGTTATTTATTACATGTAAATACCGGGTTATTGAGGATAAAGACTAGGTAGGCCTATTTAAAAGCAACTACTCACGATATACAAACATGCCGAAAATTTTATATATATATATATATGAATGTATGATGTATGTATATATGTATACATACATACATGTACATGTATATATGTATGTATGTTTGTATGTATGTATTCATGTGTATATATGTATGTACGGACGTATGTATGCATGAATGTATGTATGCATAAGGACACTTAATATAGCGCATTTTAGGCGCCTCACAAAAGTGCCTATTCCAGTATTGTTTGCTGTAAATGTGCGAATACTTCACTTAAAGCTTCGGTCTTCCTTAGCGTCACCTAGTGCCTAAGTAAGCACAACATGTTAGACGCAATATATGTATTAACTGCTATGTAAGCTATATTGTGGACTGACGCAGTCCATACAGAGGATTTAAATGGAGTGGCGTCAACTCAAGCATTCATGGGACATCTCAAACGTGCAAGGAAGAGGCCATGCGGTCGTTATAGAAAACTTTGTAACATGCATGCATCAATCGAGCAATTGGATATCATATTCTTAGCCATGGTGATTACATGGCTAGGAAACCACGGAATGGTAAAGTGAAATCCAAACGATTCGTTCCGCAGTGCCACCGTCCTCGTAGGCCTAGGATCCTGCTACACTGCACAACTCCAGTCTGTCTTGAATGCTGCGGCTCGCCTGATTGGTGGCATTCCTATAAGTTCGGCCACATTTCTTCATTTATGCTGCCACATTTCTTCATTTATGCTGGAATAATTGCATTGGCTCCCTATACGGGAACGTATTCTCTTCAAAATCTCGACCTTCAGGCGGAACTGTCTTGTTGGCTGTGATCCCTTATATCTAAGGGAGCTCTGCACCCCATTTCTTCTATTCCTGGCCGCAGACCACTACGCTCGTCGGTTCAGGGCAATCTTGCCGCCCTTCTAGCTCGAACTACCACCGATCAGGGTTGCAGCTTTGCTATTGATGGCCCTGCTACATGGAATGACTTACCTACCGACCTTCGACAGGAGGTTATCTCTCTCTCCCTTCCTCTTTCGTAAGCGCTTGAAGACCGTATTATTCCCACGTTTTGAGACGACGGGCCGGGAGCGCCTCTGAAGAGCTACCTTGAAGCCGCGCTGTACGCATTTACGATTACGATTGAGGAAATAATTAGTAATTAGCTGGTCTTATCGCAAAACAAAGTAGGATGAATGTATGTACGACCCAGAGGCCTAAGAGTTAAATATGAGGGCACTGTCTGCGTACAAGAGACAATGGAGGCTATGCTTACTGTGATTAATGATGAGTGGTAAAGCATAAGATAAGAATTATTAATTATGAAACTAAGTGCAGATCTAATAGAAGCATATAAATCTATTAAGGTTGAATGTACGAAACTATTACCTTATTATTAATATTATTATTTATATTATTATTATTATCATCATCATCATCATCATTATTATTATTATTATTATTATTATTATTGTCATTATTTTTTACCAAGGTAAGTATAATCATTGTTATTATTATTATTATTATTGTTATTGTCATTATTATTATTATTATTATTATTATTATTATTATTATTATTATTACTACTACTACTACTACTACTAATACTACTATTAGTATTATTGTGTTTTTACCCGAGGTATACATGGTCCCTCAGGATTTAAAAAAATGTTATTGTTATTATTATTATTATTATTACTTTCAAAAGTATTACTATTATTACTATTAATGTTTCAGTAGAACGTGAACTTTTGCTGAATTCATAGATCATAATCAGTTTTTAAACTTTGAATTGGTTCTCATAGAGCTAACTTACTATCCTGAGCGGAATGGAACTGGAATCGGAGATGTGAACTCCCCACATACCGAAAAAGCCCAAGAGGAAAACCAAGCCTCCGACTGCTATGAACGTATATATAGCTACTGCCAACAAGATGTTGTCCATTCCGGCGTTTTCGGCGGCTTCCAAGGATTCGAACGCTTTCGGATCAACTGCTAACCAGATTCCAACGCCCAGCATTACGGCACCAATCACCTACAACATATTGGCACCCATTAAAATATTTTATTGACTGTAAATGTAAATGTACAAGTTTATTTATAATGACCGTATGACATCGACCCTACTCATTTTTCAATAAATTTATCGGGCGAGATCCTTAACCACCGCTGCCGTTTTTGAATCACTTTCAATATATTGGCACCCTTAGAATACCTTGTTAAATGTAAATGCAATTGTATGTAGTTTTCTGTAGCGACCGTATGGCCTCAACCCTGCCCATTTTTACAAAGCCACGCCATTTAAGGTTCATGTGTACTGGCCGTGCTAGCCCGAGATTCGAAATGCTTAGTTAAGTCATGATCGGTATGTGAACCGGCATTCTGAGGCACAGAGGCGCCTTGATGTACATGTTAACCAACTTATCTAACCAGACTGGTCACATAAATGGCGTCGGCAAGGTTTTGAGAGAGTGGGTATCAAGGTAGGAATTCCAGGGGAAGCGAAATGCTGGGCATGACCCAGTCGCAAGCAATATTTAGGCATTTAAAGATTGTGGAAACAACTGTTAATAACTTTATTTTGATGTAGTCTTGTATGAAATCTAGGAATATATTTCAGTAATACACATTTGCTTTCTCAAATGAACATTAGGCAAATTTAATCAATTTACAGCAAGTAATTTCGATGCCTTTAGCGGCAAATGTGAACAGTTCAGTAAGTCTATATAGGTAAGATCCGGTTGGGTCGGCCGGAAGTCCTTTAGGTCACTTCAAGTAACAAAATATTGGCATGGAGTGTTCAGCAGGAAGAATAAACAAATAAAAACAATATATATGCAAACTCTGCTAGTTTTCATTTGAAAACAAATTCTTTCAAAATCTTTCAAATTGGTGGTCACTGCTTAACCTTCTCAGAAGTTCACATGATCTTAACTGCCGAAAAGTCAAAATTTAATATCTTTCACAAAGCAAACCAAAGAATAGAAAATGCTAGAAACGGCGAAATTTCTTTTGTTAAACGCCAATCCAATACAGGCCTTGCTATTAAAATCGCGACAAAATTAACCAACGGGCTAGAGTTGTCTATAAAGGCAACGTATACGATGTCAATCTATCATTCCTTCAAACTCACCCAAAAAACGACGTTGACGCCATGCATGACATACTTTATGCGCTCCATCCTCTGCTTTGAATTTCCTTCGCAAAACTGATCAAGATTGAAAACGGCGTCATCAAACTACAGCGTTGCGTGTTAATTCCTCTCCATAGTTCATGGGTGTTTGCTATGCGACTATGTGGAGCTCAGGATTATAACTCAACAGCCACAGAGATAACCAAACAACAATGATTTCAAAGTCTAACTGCCGAAGGTTCTCAGCGATTTTGATTAGCTGCTTATGAAACGCAATACAATTATCTTGAACAGGGTGCATGAGCAATTGGAGCTATGGCAACGACTCTGTCCAACCTTCATTCAGTCATTCTTGCGCTCAAAAGTACTAATGAGGAGCACAACTATTGGGCCTGATCAGTATTTGGATGGCCGGCCATACAATGGAATACTAAGACATCTGAGGCAGCTCAGACAGCCATGCATCCGGAGTATAGGGGCCACCAGGCAATTTTTGAGAACTAAATGATACTTGGAAGCTTAATTCGTTCCGCCTGCTGGATTGCTGCGGTCGTGTGAGCGCTTCAGCTTAAGGCTTGTCCAAACCCCAGTACGATATGATTCATCGGAGTGTCTATTCAGACTCTAGTCATGTCAGTAACCATCACCGTTGCATAAGTAATCGTCATCGTAATCGTAAAGTCGAAATTTCTACAGCGCTATTTAAAAGCTAAGCGCAGGACCCCAGCTTATTCATGAGCGCTGCGTCAAGTCAGTGGGATTGTCCAAAGATGCTATGTCAACAACCAAATCTGGTTGCCAGAAGACCAGAGAGAGAGAAAAGAGGGAGAATAGTAGAATGCCAGGATGGGTGGGTTGTTTTAAAGCTGAGAAGAACTGGGAAGGCGAGGGATTTGATGGATCAGGCGAGATTTCTTAAAAGGTGAGACCTCAATTTTGAATGGAATACCTGAGGAGTAATAGATAGAGGAGCTTGATACAGTTGATGATGTGAACGGCAGAAGAGGTAGAGGAGCGAGGAATTTGCTCTGAAGTTCTGGCTACACGTCTAATTGTCTGCACCAAAAGCCAACCGCGACCTTTGAGCATGCCGACAACTGTCAACTCTGGATCAGACTCTATTGGTTTGGTTCTTCATTTGTGCGAGAGTCAAACAGTGGTGACTTTTCGAGTTGACTTGGCTTTACTTGCTTAAGGTAAACTTGTTGTTCTTAAATAACTTAAACCACTTAGCTTAACTTTAACACCCCTTAGCAAGAGCAGCTCCTTCTACTCCCCTAGGACGGTTAATTCCAGCCAGAAAGGGAGGAAGTCCAGCGCTTTTGAGAAGTAAGAAAAGGCGCTACATTAAGCGTCTAGTTGCACACAAACACACTAATGCACATGTTTGAAATTAATAAATATATATATCGAATTGCCAGGGTGTCGCAAAAATGATGTTCACACGGCTGTCTGTCTGATCTAACTGATAAATAGATGCAATGGAAGTCAATTTATTGCGAGGGAAGTCTATACAAATGCAACTTAGGTGGGTTGAAAAGGTAGGCTGAGTATACTAACAATATGAAACCGAACGTATACTGAATGGGAGTCTATTCTATATATTGCGAGGGATTCTAAGCCCAGAATGAGTTGTTAATTCTTCTGCACATAATTCTTCGTTGTTTTATAGCTATATTAATATCCATCTCATTGCTATTAAGTAACAGGCGATCCTAAGAAAGCGGAACTTCTGTCCCTTCTGGAAGTGCCTTTCGCATCCCTGTCGATTGAATATGCTTGTAAATGTATCGTTCTTGAATCGGGATCAATAAACGATGTATGTGTATGTGTGTGTGGATGTGTGTGTGACCTGAAGAGCTGCAAATCCGCATGTTACTCCTATTATGATTGCTGCATTCTGGTTCAAGCATGCAGGTATGCGCGAGAATAAATAATATTCGTTATCTTAGCTTAGGCTACCTATGTAACCTGTGTTTAGACAACGATTCCAGTATTATTTGCTAATAACAGATAGCGAGGTCATGTGATCTCAAAGAATCCTTGTTAGAAATTGGGTCCAAAGGTGCGCTTTATGTTAACGTGGATTAGTAACGATGCTTATGAAAGATGCTTAAAGAGAGGTTCGCAAAAGACGCTATATAAATGGCTTGTAATAAGCTTAGGCCTATGAATACGTGAGATTGAATTGGATCCGAGAATCGTTGGCGTGGAAATTATCACGAGCCCTGCTTAATTTATGCTAACCTTTACGCAATAAAGATTGCGGACTTGAACAATCTAGAGCTTTAGTCAGCCAAACCTCGCCGATAGCAGGGACTCCGTGTTAAGGGCGGGAAAGAATAGTTGGAAAGTCCTTGATCATGTGAACCTCTGTTCCCTCACTTAACCTTATGAACCGACCCAGCTGACGCCACATGTAGAGGGCCGACCTCCGAATGTTGAGGTCTTGAACCACAGACATCATAAAATGTAATCTTAATGTTCTTGATTTCAACATTATTATTATTCATGCGTTATATTGTATGAACAGACTGTACCCAAATTCGCTGGCGTCAGATGTTTGACGTTACAGAAGACTGTGATTAGAAAGCCGGTGGGATGGGCAGTTCATTGGAATGTAATATAACACAGGATGGTCTTATTCCCATTCTTTCTCCACTGTACCTTTGTTATCAACATTTTCTTTTCAGGCTCTTTTTTACCAAGTTTTTTTACCATGCTCATTTTCTTTACCAAGTTTTTGTACCTCGCTTTTCCGTGCGCACTTTTATTTCCATGTTCTTTTCATTACCAAAGTTTCTTGCCCTGCTCTTTTTCTTACCCACTTTTTTGCTATGCTTTTCCTTATCAACATTTTACCACGTTCTTTTTTCTCCAGTTCTAATGCCATACTCTTTTCTTTATCAACTTTTCTTACCACGCTCATTTGCTTCCCAACGTTTTTACCATGCTCTTTCCATTCCCAACTTTTCTTACCACAGTCAATATCTAATGTATTCAAATATTATATAATCCAATCTATCTTCATGTAGTATATAAAATTCTATAGTTCAAAGGCTGAAACTGCGACTTTATCACAATGTCACGCTGCGTGAAATGCTAATCGGTGTCCGATCTTAAATGAAATGGATGGCAAAACATTAAATCAGACAGACATAGCTTTAAAGACTAAATAATGAAACAATGTACAACAAACGAACTTAAAACTTTTCCTCTACAGCAGTTAATACAACAAAAAAATACATATTAAAATATTTTAATTTACATCAAATTAAAATTTCATTTGAAATTTGATATATTATTAAATGCAAAGAGGACCTTTTTGTCTTTAAAATGTGTAATACTAGACTTAAATTGATAGCAACTACTTTATGTTCCAATAAAATAATTAGAAGCTTCACTTTCTAAGTTCGATCAACGTCTTGACGACTAAGCTCTCGCTAGAAAGCCTCAGTTGCCTACACTCTTAAGAGTAATGTAGGCCCCTATAGCAAATTTAGACAGTAATCCACCAATATAACCTTCAACAAAATAGCGGTCTATACTGTCTAATAATCAGTCGGAATTATTTTGACCTATAACCAATAATTCACCATTAATAATTGACAACAGCGATTTATTAGGCCTATGATGTGCATTCTTCGAGATAGGAGCCGCGTATTTGCAGTGGCCCGGGTCTCTATGAATCTCTGAAGAGCACTGCTCTGAATAGCAGTGTATAACAAATATAGTCAGTAGGCCTGAATCACCAATAACCTTCAGCCAAATAACGGTCTACACTATCGAACAATCAATGAGAATTATTGTGAATTATTACCAGTATGTCAGACACTTATTTTTAGTTACCATACACGTCTACAATTGGTCTAGCTGCAGACAACATTAGGCCCCAGATAAATTAATATCTAAGACGGTTCTAACTATTGTGTTGTCGTTTATTACTGCCCTTCAGGAGTTTCTCGTGAAGTGGAGCAAGCAAAATTGCGATAATAACTACAGCTCTAGCATCATTAGTGTCTGCTGTTATGAGACATTTATTTAGTATCTATAGACAAGGAATCGATCAGCTGGCGTTGTCCATAGGCGTCATTTAATCCCGTGTCTCTCATCCGCAGCTCTTAGTCTTTAAAAGGATTTATCCCTACTCGATTTTGCTTGCCTGTTAGGCAACAGGCGATTATGAGTCCAACGACCTGAAAGAAATATTCATACGCTGTTAAAAGGTCTCTAACTGCTGAACTTCCGCCTTCTTACAATATTATTGTTCCTATATTTGTTAAGCGCCACTATCTAATGACTAAGCATCAATCGATTGCGCTGAGCAATTGTGAGTGAAGGATTTGCTCAAGGTCCTTACACAGGCGCTCTATCCAATCGGCTACGGTGTCTCAATTCAACGTAACGCTGAATGTGTGTGTACCTGAGCATTTTTATAAAAAGCCTTTAAGGAACCTCTAAAAGCGCTGAAACATGGTTCTTGTACTGACGGAGAAACTGCGACTTGAGATCAACTGAAAGTGTGTTGTTTTCCACCTCTGTGGATGCGTTTTCGGCATAGAAACCTTGAATCACAATTGCTTAAATATAAAAAGCCAAGCTAACAAAGTCTGGGGGTCGGTAAATTGTGTACCATTGTCTCCTGTATAGAAATTCCTCTTTGGCATGACCCGAGAAATTAAGGACCACGATTACAGCAATGCAACGACAAGACTTCTGTCTTCACCTCCCAGTTTGCGTTGATACTTAGTTACCAACCCAGAAAGGATAAAGACCTGAATGGGCACCAGAATGTATGTCAGTAAGTATCTGTTTAAATGTCCCTATGTTTATCTCTGTGTCTGCCTCTGCCCTTTCTGTCTTCTGTCTGCTTCTGTATATGTGGCTTTCTCTGTCTGTCTTTGTATTTGACTCTCTCTTTCTATGTACCAACCTGAAACAATGCGAAGCCACAGCTAAGTCCAATAATCAACGGTGCAGTCACGTCCAGGAATTCCTTCAGAGCGTGATAGCAACCCTAAAAAACAACGTTCGGCAAAACAGTTCAAAACTATTTATCTGACCTAAGATACTCAAGAGTAAGCCTATTTCGGCTTCTTCTTAGCTAAGAGTTGTTGAAATTAGATTGGATAAGATTACGTTAGACAAATCTTGGCTTAATACATCATGCTTTTGCGCGACCACACTTCTTAGTGTTGATGTCCACGGCTCATGTCTTCAGAAATAAATAACCGATGTTTGCCATGGATTGATTCTATGTGCGTTATTATAAGGGTGCAACAGAAGTTATTAGATTGGGTTATGTTAGAATGCTATCATGACTAAATGAAACAAAAATGACAAAAAGATAAAGAAGAAGAAGAAAAAGCATCATGTGATAATGATGATGATGATGACAAAGAAAAAGAAGAACAGGAACAAGAAGAACAAGAACAAGAAAAGGCAGTATCTTTAATAAAGCTAACCCCAAAAGCAATTATGGGTATGAAGTGTCCAATAATTACAATTATTTCAAAGCTTATTATTTTGTCATCAATCCAATTGTTAGATTGAAAATGAGGTAATAAGTGATTCATACTTTGGTGTACAGATCGCCAAAGCCCTGTTGACAGTTGTATCTCAATGATAGGTCTTCAATATCTTTGCAGCACGTATAAGGCACCTACGGTCAAATTCAACACCCGAATACTCAAGTAAATAATGGATATTCTTCAGATGGGTTTCTTGACCAGTGTTTTTACAAATAGATACTTCACTTCTGAGATGCCTTTAAAAGATCTTCCTAGACACAGAAACGCGTAAATGTACATGTAAAGGTAACAAACGGGCCTCGAATGAACCTCCTCGGCAGTGTAAGGATAGTTGAACAAGTGAATGTGACACGCTTGTTTACACACCTCCGATAATACCACTCGGAAGGTTAAAGATAATTAAAAACGTGAAGATGACACACTTGCTTATATGCTTCTGTAAAAACTCATAAGAAGTATGTTACTGGTGCCAATGGATTTTTCCTCTGATGGGGTCAAAACACCGCCACAGCACTCCGGCAACAGAACGCCTTTTAAAATTCCAGATAGCCCTGGAACTCATTAACCGAAGAATAAAGAATATAGGACTGATTTGGTACCTGGAGGCCTGGTATTTCAGGGACGATCAACCATTCATTACCTAATTTGTTGAATTCGGTTTGTCTCAACTGCACTGTGCCAACCAGCGACGTTTCAAGAAATGTAAATTAAATGTATGGGTTTTATATAGCGACCGTATGGCCTCAATGAATTAATCGGGTGAGATCCTTCACCACCGCTGCCCGTTTGAATGGGCGCCACGCCATTTAAGGTCCCCGTGCACGGACCGTACTAGCCCGAGATTTAAATCTGTCAAATAAGCCACTATCGATATACGAACCTGGGATCCTCACGCACAGAGGCTCCTTGGCTTATGCACTTACCGATGTGCATAACAAGAAAAACAGCCAGCAACACGTGCTTCCATACATGCATATAATAATAATAATAATAATAATAATAATAATAATAATAATAATAATAATAATAATAATAATAATAATTATAATAATAATAATAATAACAACAATAATAATAATAATAATAATAAGAATAATAATAATAAGTGAAACAGACATTTATAACCCTCGCGATTAACAACAACCTCGAAGACACATACAACGACCCTAAAGAAGTCCTACTGAGTAATATCAAATGATATCATAGTTTATAGATCGATAGGATTGCATAGAAATCCAGGCAGACCTATTAAACATGTATTTTTAAGCTTCTTTCTAAATTTTGTTATTGGGAGAGTTTCATCTTTGATGCTAGTCGGTAAGGCATTCCACCCTGTGGGGCAAGAGTAACAAAATCCACGAGAGCCAAATGTACTGCAAATCTTTGGAACTATGAAATTTCGGTTGGTCGCATAACGTAATGAGCATCGACCAGGAACTGTCGCAACCGGATATGTATATACATACATACACACATACATACATACATAGAAACAAGCATGCATATATACACACACACATAATACACACATACATACACATATATACATACACACGTACAAGCATACAAACACACATATATACATTGTTGCAAGGACACGTGTGAGCGGGAAGAGTGTTGTGTTTGGTGGAGACACGTGTCCATGCAACAGTCTGGTTGTAGCCATTGCTTAGGCACCTATGTTGAAGGAGTTTTTGGTAGAGTGGTTGAAGGAGTGTTGTCTCGTTGGTCGAAAAAAGGAGATAAAAGAGAGAGCCTAAACTGTCAAGTCTGCCGTGTGTCGGTGAATCGAGAAGACAGAAGTCGGGAAGCGTGAATAGTGTATCGAGAGTCGAGGATCGAATGTCGAAGAGAGTGAATCAAATGTCGAATGTCAAATGTTACCTTTTTTGGAGTGAAAAGAAAGATTTAAGATTTTAAACCATAGAACGTTGTTTGCTGTTTCTACCCTGTCCCTCTACTCGTTCCAGCATGCAACTACATACATTCATACACTCACACATACATACATAGATACATACACATATATACATACATTCATGCATTCACACATACATGCATACTTACAGACATACTTACACATCTACATATATACATACACATATACATATATACATACATACATGTATACATACATACACACATACATGCAAAGATTATATACATACATACATACATGGATACATACATTCATACATACACACCTACATTCATACATACACAAATACATTCATGCATATATACATAAATACACATATACATACATACATATATGCATACATATATACATACATATGTACATACATACATGCTCACCTACATACATGCATATATAAATACATACATACATACACACTCTTGTCACTCCACTATTTGACATGACTTGAATGATATTACATAACATTGCATCATTACATAACATTATTGTTAGAATTACATCAGATTTTAATTTTACTACATATTCACTATCTTTGAAGCCTCAACTTATTATGACTCACATAAGTGTCCCGGTCGTTGTCGAAGTTGTATTGTCTATACAAGCTGAATCTGTAATCGTCGTAGTTGTAACTTCCGCAACACTTCCACTGAACAAACAACAACACAAACATTGATCAGAATATTACACCCACTACAATAACTACGACTAATGGCACACCTTCATACACTCTCACAACAACTTCCAACCATTCCACTGCTGCTATTTATAGCATCATAAATACACACCTTAGAAGTATAAAAAAACATTAATTTATATATTTATGATGATGGCGATGATGATGATCATGGCAATAATAATGTTAAAGATTATGGTAGTAACGATAGTCGTGACAATGATGGTGGTGATGGTGCATGCGGACCAAGATTATAAGATAAAGATGACCATCATCGTATATGATCATCATCACCATCAATATCAACAATGTATATACATATCCTCATCCTTCTCCTCCCCTCCTCCTACTCCTCATTCTCCTCTTCATCCTCCTCCTCATCATCACTACCACTGCCACCTCCCGCCACCACCACAACGTACATATCAACTATAACAACTTAATTATTCTATCCTCTGCATAGGAAACCGGGTGACCAGGCCTCTCCATCGACACCTTATAATAATAATAATAATAAGACAATTTATATAGCGCAGTAACACGGCCGAGACCGAAGAAAAGGGCGCTGTGCATAAGTTCAGGCGACTACCGTACAGTGTACAGTAAATGTACTCATCTTGTAGCTGTATTCGTTAGGGGGCGCAAGTGCAGCTGAAATCTCTAGACATGTCTACGCCCTGGCCTTATTTCGAACCCCCATCCTCTGGATTGACGATCCAAAACAGTAACCAGTATGCTTAACGAGTTCATCCATCCATCATTAATGAGAAACCGACCTGCTGTTGCATGACATTCCACGATGAAGAATATGCATCATTTGATGTTTCGTTAACGTATTTCTTTCTGACATCGAATAGCATCTGCAGTGCCATTTCCTCGTTAACCTATTCAAAGTGACCAAGGGAAATGAGGTGCAGTCAGTGACAGCAGACGAACAACAATTCCAAGCATCGGTGTCAATCTGCTAATGTTTTGCATGTAATTCTTAAACTCCTGACTAGTTTCAGTTTCCTTCTGATCTGTTGCAATTAATATCTCAAAGACAACTTACTGCTGTTATTGTTTAACTTGTAGTAGTACTAATAGTAGTATTTACCAAAAGTAGAAATGATCTGTCTCTCAAAAGTTCTCAAATCAATACAGTAATGTCTCTGGAATTGTTATTAGTATGTGTTATTATTGTTATTATTCTTGTTGATATTGCTGTTGCTGTAGTTGTTGTTATTATTATTATTATTATTGTTGTTGTTGTTTTTGTTTTTGTTTTTGTTATTGTTGTTGTTGTTGTTATTATTATTATCATCATCATCATCATCATCATCATCATCATCATCATCATCATCATCATCATCATCATCATCATTATCATTATCATTATCATTATCATTATTATTATTGTTATTATTATTATTATTACTAGCCCATTATATTTATCTTGATTACTGCTACTACTTACTACAAATGCGTGTCATTCCACAACCCTTACTACTATTAGCCTCTTACTCCACTTATTATTCTTTCTATTTCCAAAGAAACTTTTTAAGGAGCAGAATACTGATATAATGCACTCACTGAAGTCCAATAGATGGCAGTTACAGCTACGATCGCAATTTCGATGAAAACGACAAATACGATCAGGGAAGAATACTGCAATGTTGTAAGCAATAATAAGCCTATAAACGATTCAGTGAAATTACAAGTTAATACTGTTGGAAGTTATTTATTAAATACCGGGTTATTGAGAATAAAGACTAGGTTAGGCCTATTTAAAAACAACTGCTCACGATATGCAAGCATGCCGAAAATTTTATATATATGTTTGTGTGTGTGTGTGTGTGTGGGGCGAAGCCCATTTATTGCGCATTTGATTAGAGTTATAATGCGTTGGGTTTACATACTTATTATTGTTGAATCTAGTGTATAGTCTAGCTAGAGTAGCTAATTAATATTTAGATTTAAGATTAGCCGGCCAGCTACGGAATAGGTAGGGTTTTATTATTAAGAAATTGGCCAGCCTAAGTGGATAGTTAGGTTTCAGTCAGTTTAGCTGGACTTTTGGGTGGTTTTGACTGAGCGTTACGGAGCAAGTCAGTCGTTCAATTGGATTAACACAGACGGTGAATCTGCAAAATTTAAAGATACCGTTGAAATTCAAACAGCTGTTCACCGTGGAAACGAGATCGGGTGACCGAGCGTTTGCTACGTATGCCGATTACGTCAGACTCGGAGCAGACGAACTATGACGGAGATTTAAGTTGCAGAACGTTGAAAATAGTCAGTCTTGTGTCGAGCTACGGTGGAGTAAAGACCGTTAAAATGGCTGCACGTTACTCGTGAAGTAAAATTGAGTTTCAGCAATTTAAAGGAATTAAATGTTGCGTTACTCGTGGTTAATGAGCCGTAGTGGTGATAGTAATAAGTCCAATGAGTCACCGATTGAAGTTTGTGTCAAATCGGACGAAATAATCGAACGCTGCATGTAGTCAGTTATCACCACTGTGGCTGAGAAAACTGTGAAATCTTCAACGCAGCGATAGTCATTGAACTAAATGCGTATAGCTAATCGAACGTTGTGAATCTTTGGTGAACTGTCATCGTACGAAAGCGTATAGACAGTGAACTAATCGTCAAGAACGGTTAAGGAGGATTCGTCGCCAATCCTTGATGGTTAGTTTTCGTTCGTAAGAAGAGAAGGCCGTCTACAAACTTCGCCATCTTCGAATACACAGCGAAAACCAAAAGGGAAATATGCACGGTACCGCTGTCGTTTCAAAACCATGAGCTGGTATCCAAGGAACTAAAGAAACTGGACTCCAGTAAGAGCTTCGCACGAGGAAGGGAAGCAAAATAAACCCTATATATAGTTAGAATAGCTGGCCATAGGTGGTTAAGTATTCTAACTGCATGATTGTTCAAAACATTTCAAAAGAATAATTTGGCAATACGTATATATATATGTATACCATCAAAACGAGATCTGTGACTGTGTATAAACGAGCCAGAATAGTTAGATTAGTCACACGAAAAGAACAGATGCTTGAGTAATATGCACTCAATTTGTGATCTAAATTGAAGCACGGCGCTTCTCAGGCATCTGTGCTAATTCTTTTAGCATCTTTGTACCGTTAAAGGGTTCAAAGGAAAGGAAGCGCCACAATATGTATGCTGTATGCATATATGTATACATACATACATGTACATGTATGTATGTGTGTATGCATGTACATATGTACGTATGTAGGTATGTACGTATGTATAAATGTATGCATGCATGTATGTATGCATGTATGTTTATATGTACACACTTACATATACGCATGCATATATGTATGTATGTACGCACGTATGTTTGTATGTATGTAAGCATTTAGGTAGGCATATATATATGTATGTATTTATGTATCAAGACACTTAATATAGCGCATTTTAGGTACCTCATAAAGTGTTAATTTCAGTATTGTTTGCTGTAGATGTGCCAATAATTCACTTAAAACTTTGGTGTTCCTTAGCGCAACCTAGTGCTTAACTGAGCACAACATGTTAGACATAAGTATTAACACAATGTTATGCTACGATATACTGTGGACTGGCGCAGTCCATACGGAGAGTGGCATCTATTCAAGCATACATGGAACAATTTCAAACGTGCAGGGAAGAGGCCATGCGGTCGTTATAGAATACTTTGTATATATGAATGCATCAGTCGAGCAATTGGATATCGCATTCCTAGCATGGCGATTACATTCCTAGGAATCTACAGAACCGTAAAGTGAAAGCCAAACCATTCATCCCGCAGTGCCATCTTCAGGAAATAATTATTAATCAGCAGGTTTTATCACTAAACAAAGTAGGACGAATGTATGTACGACCCAGAGGAACAAAAGTGTAACAATGAGCGCATTGTCTATGTACAAGAGATAATGGAGACTTTACTTATTCTGAATAATGATGAGTTTTAAGATAAGAATTATTAATTACGAAACTAAGTGTAGGTCAAATAGAAGTTTATAAAATCCATAAAGGCTGAATGTACGAAACTATTAGATTATTGTTATTATTATTATTTTTTAACCCGAGGTAGATATAATCCATCAGGTGGTGAAAAAATTATCATCATTATTATTATTATTATTATTATTAGTATTATTATTATTATTATTATTATTACTACTACTACTACTACTACCACTACTACTACCACTACTACTTCTACTACTACCACTATCACTGTTACTATTAATATGATTACTCTTATTATTATTTTGTTGTTTTTTTGTTTTTTACCCGAATTATACATGATCCCTCAGGATTTAAAAAAATATTATTATAATAATTATTTTTTATAATCAAAACTATTAGTTTAGCATTATTATTATTACTATTAATGTTTCAGTAGAGCGTTAACCTTTGCTCAATTCATAGATCATTATCAGGTTATAAAACTTTGAATTGGTTCTCATAGGGTTAACTTACAATCCACAGTGGAATGGAACTAGAGTCGGAGTTGCAAGCTCCCCAGAGGCCGAAAAAGCCCAAGAGGAGAACCAAGGCTCCGACTGCTATGAACATGTATACAGCTACTGACAACATGATGTTGTCCATTCCGGCGTTTTCGATTGCTTCCCAGCCTTCGAACGCTTCCAGGTCAGCAGTTAACCAGATGCCAACGACCAGCATCACAGCACCAATCACCTACAGCATATTGGCACCCATTAAAATATCTTGTTGAATGTGAATGTAAATATACAGGTTTCTCTATAATGACCGTAAGACATCGACCCTACTCATTTTTCAGTAAATTTATCGTGCGAGGTCCTTCATCACCGCTGCCCTTTGAATCACTTACATTATATTGACACTCGTTAGATTATCTTGTTAAATGTAAATGCAATTGGACACGTTTTTCTATAGCGACCGTATGGCCTGAACACTGTTCATTTTTTCAACGTCATGCCATTTAAGGTCCCTGTGTACGAACCGTGCTAATCCGAGATTCAAATTGCTTAGTTAAGTCATGATCGGTATGTGAACCGGCATTCTCACGCACAAAAAAGAAACGTGTGTGATGCCAATCTATTATTCCTTTAAACTCACCCAAAAAACGACGTTCATGCCATACATAGCAAACTTTATCCGCTCCATCCTCTTCCTTGAATTTCCTTCAAAAACTGGTCAAAATTGAAAACTCTCCTTTGGAAACGATGTCACAGCGTCGGATGTTAATTTTTCTCCATAGTTCATGGGTGTTTGCTATGCGACTATGTGGAGCTCAGGACTATAACTCAATAGCCACAGAGATAACTAAACAACAATGATTTCAAAGTCTAACTGCCGATGAGAACTATTAAGGAGCGCTTTTGATTAGCTGCTTATAAGCCGCAATACAATTATCTTGAACATGGTGTGTGAGCGATTGGTGCTATGGCAACGACTCTGGCCAACCATCATTCATTCATCCATTCATTCAATCAATCAATCATTCATTCATTCCTAGCATTTAAAATCTACTGAGGCTCTCAAAAGTAATATTGAGCAGCACATCTTTCTGGCCTGAACAATATTTTTATGGGCGACCATGCAGTGTAAAACTAAGTAATCTGAGCCAGCTCAGACCGCCATGCACTCCGAGTAAACTTTCTGAGAACTAAACCAAAATTGGGAGCTTAATTGGTCCTGCTGCTGGATTGCTGCGGTCATGTGAGCGCTTCAGCTTAAAGCTTGTCCAAACCCCAGTACCATATGCTTCAGCGGAGTTTCTATTCAGACTCTAATCATGTCATTAACCATCACCGTTGTACAAGTAATCGTCATCGTAATCGTAAACTCTAAATTTGTAAGCCGCTGTTTATAAGATAAGCGCAGGGTTCCAGCTTATTCACGAGTGCTGAGTGAAGTCAGTGTGGTGTCCAAGGATGCCAAGTCAAGAACAAAGTCCGGTTGCCAGAAGACCAACGAGAGCGAGAGAGAGAGAGACTGAGAGAGAGAGAGAGAGAGAGAGAGAAAGAGAGAGAAAGATAGAGGAGCTGCTAGGATGGGTTGTGTTTAAGCTGGGAAATCGGTGGATTCGATGGATTAGGGTAAGATTTCTTGAAAAGATGAGACTTCAATTTTGAATGGGGTACCTGAGGAGTAACAGATAGAGGGGCTTGAGACAGTTGATGGTGGGTGAAGGGCAGAAGAGGTAGAGGAACGAAGAATTTGCTCTGATATTCTGGCAGCACACCTAATTGTCTGCACAAAAATGATAACAATAAGCAAGTAAACACAAGTTAATTCTTTTTGAATCGTTGTAAAGTTTATGTCACATGGACCGCGATTTTGAGCACGCCGACAACTGTCAACTCTGGATAGAACTTTATTCGCTTGGTTCTTCAAACGTATAACACCCAAGCAATGTTGACTTTTCCAGTTGCCATGGCGTTGTTTAGAGATAAACTTGTTGTTCTTACATAACTTTAATACCACATAGCAAGCGCTGCGCCTCCTCCCTCCCCTAGGAGGTATTAACTACAACCAGAATTAGAAAGAAGAGCAGCGCTTTTAACATGTAAAAAAGTCGCTGCATTAAGTGTCTAGTTGCACACAAACACCCTAATGTGAAATTACTAAATATATCGAATTTCAGGGTGTCGCAAAAGTGCTGTACGTATGTCTATCTGCCTCATCTAATGATGAATTGATGCCATGGAAGTCAGTTTATTGCGAGAGAAGTCTACACAGACGCAACTTCAGGGTGGTTGAAAACCTAGGTTGAGCCCACTGCAAATGTGAAACCGAAAGTAAAAGGAATGGAAGTTTAGTATATATATACATATATATGTACATATATATATATTTGGAAGGTTCGAAGTTCAGACTGAGTGGGATATTCTTCTGACGAACCCGAAGAGCTGCAAATCCGCATGTTACTCCTATTATGAATGGTGCTTTCCGGTCCAGGCATGCAGGTGCGCGCGTGAATAAATAATATTCGTTATCTTAGCCTAGCCTACCTAGGTAACCTGCGTTTAGATGACGATTTCAGTAATATTTTCTATAAACAGATAGCGAGGTCCCGTGATCTCAGAGAACCCCTGTTAGAAATTGGGTCCAAAGGAGCGCTTAATTTTAACTTGGATTAGTAACGATGCTTTCAAAAGATGCTAAAAAGAGAGGCTCGCAAGAGACGCTATACAAATGGCTTGTAATAAACTTAGGCCTTTGTATACGTGAGACTGAAATGGACCTGAGAAGCATTGGCTTGGAAGTTACCACGAGTCCTGCTAAATATATAGTAAGCTTGGCGCTTTAAAAATTGCGGACTTGAACAATCTAGCATTTTAGAAGGCCTAAAGCAGGTCTCCGTGTTAAGGGCGGGGAAGAATAGTTGGAAAGTCGTTGATCACATGAACCTCTGTTCCCTCTCTTGAACGTATGATCCGACCCAGCGGACGCCACATGTAGAGGGTCAGCCTATGAATAGGCTAATCTTGAGTTCATGAACCAAAGACATGTGTATTCCAATATTATGTAATCCAATCTACCTACAGGTAGTCTATAAAATTCTCTAATAGTACACAGGGATTTTATTACAATATCACACTGCATGAAATGCTACTCGGTGTCCGATCTTAAACGCAAAACTTTAAGCCAGACAGACTTAGTTTCGAAGACTAGGTAACGCATAAATGCAAGAGAGATGAACTTAAAATTATTCCTCTACCGCAGTTAATACAATAAGAAAACCTACACATTACAAATATCTTAATTTACATCACATTAAAATTTCATTTTAAATTTAATCCATTGTTAAATACACACTGTACTTCGTTGTTTTTGCAACGTAAACAACTAGACTTAAATTTTTAAGAGCTACTTTATGTTCCAAAAAAAGAATTAGAAGCTTCACTTTCTAAGTTCGATGAAAGTCTTGACGACTAAGCTCTCGCAAGAAAGCCTCAGTTGCCTACACTCTTAAGAGTAGTGTAGGCCCCTATAGCAAATATAGACAGTAATGCACCAATAACCTTCATCAAAATAAAGGTCAGTACTGTCTAGCAATCAATCAGAATTATTGTGACCTATTACCAATTTGTCAGACACTTGTGTTTAGTTACCACACACGTCTACAATTTGTCTAGCTGCAGACAGCATTAGACGCCAGATACATAATATCTAAGA
The DNA here is from genome assembly GCA_964023275.1 of Norana najaformis. Taxonomy (NCBI): domain Eukaryota; kingdom Metazoa; phylum Annelida; class Clitellata; order Crassiclitellata; family Hormogastridae; genus Norana; species Norana najaformis. Next base: position 15,773,763 of record OZ029928.1, read on the forward strand.
TGGTCCTAATTATGATGCTCTCACTTAGGAGTGCCTTTGAGGAATTTTTGTAAGGAGGCCCTATATAAAATTGTGATAACAATTACAGTTCTAGACCATTTATTGTCTGCTGTTAAGAGATATTTATTTAGTGGCTATAGACACGGAAATATCAACTGGCGTCGTTCGTATCATTTATTCCTGTGTCTCCCACCCGCAGCTGTTAGTTTTATAAGAATATATCCGATTCCTTGTATATTAGGCAACAGGCGAGTATGACTCCAACGATCTGAAAGAAATATTAGTACGCTGTTACACGGTCTCTAAATGGCTAAGCTTTCGCCTGGTTACAATACAATTCAATGTAACGCTGATTGTATGTCTTTACCTGAGCAGTTATAAAACGCCTTTAAGGAACCTCTGAAAGAGCTGAAGCATGTTTCTCGAACAGGTGGAAAAACTGCGACTTGAGATCAACTGAAAAAGTGTTGTTTTCCACTTCCGTAGATGCGGTTTCGGTATAGAAACCTTGACTCAAAATTGCTTAAGTATAAAAAGCCAGGTTAACAAAGCCTTCAAATCCTTATGGGGGTAAGTAAATTGTGTACCAACGTCTCCTCAATAAAAATTCTTCGCTAGCATGACCCGATGTCAAAGAATCGCGATTACATCAATCCAAAGACAAGATGCCTGTCTTCACCTGCCAATTTGTGTTGATACTTAAATACCAACCCAGAAAGGATGAAGGCCTGAATGGGCACCAGATGGCCTAGCATCGATGAATGGTCACCAACTAAGTACTAACTAGGATGGACATTGCTTAATTTCATATCGTGTGCCATCGTCGTATACACTGCATTAAGACGCCTTCGAATATAAGTCAGTTAGTATGTCTCGGCGTGTGTTTATGTTTATCTCCCCATCTGCCCCTTCCTTTGCTCTCTTTCTCTGTCTCTGTGTCCCTTTCTGTCTATGTGTCTTTCTCTGCCTATCTTTATCGGTGTCTTTGTATGTGCCAACCTTAAGTGTTGCAAAGCCAGAGGTAGTACCAATAATGATCGGTGCGTTCTCGTTTAGAAATTTCCTCACAGTTTCATAGCAACCCTAAAAATAACGATCGTCAAAACAGTTCAAAACTACTTCTCTGACCTAAGATACGCAAGAATAGACCTATTTCGACTTCTTCTTAAATGACATTTGTTTGAATTGGATTGGATAAGACTGTGTTACACATCTTGTCTAATACAACCTGCTTTTGCGCTACCATACTTCTTAGTGTTGACGTCTACGGCTCTGGTCTTCAGAAATAAATAACCGTTGTTAGTCATCGATTGATAGTTTGTGCGTTTTTATGAGGGCTCAACAGAAGTTATTAGATTAGGTTATGTTAGAATGCTATCAAGACTAACTGAAATAAAGAAGGCGAAGATGATGAAAAAGAAGAAGAAGAAGAAGAAGTAGATGATGATGCTGGTGCCACTGTTCAAAAAGAACAAGAAGGAGAACTAGAACAAGAACAAGAAGAACAAGAACAAGAAGAACAAGAACATGAAGAACAAGAACAAAAAGAACAAGAACACGAAGAACAAGAACAAGAAGAACAACAACAAGGAGAACAACAACAAGAGAAAGAACCAAAAGAACAACATGAAGGAAAAGCGGTGCCTTTAATAAGGCTTACTCCAAAAACAATTGCGGAAATGAGGTGTCCAATAATTACAGTTATTTCCACGTTTATTACTTTGTCATGAAAACCATAGTTAGTTTTGAAATGAGGAATTATGTGACTCATACTTTGGTATACAGATATTCCTCTACTCCTCGTTGACAGAGGGGTCTCGCATTCAAGTCGTCAATATCTTCGCAACACGTGTAAGGCACCTAATCACGTTCAAAGCACAAGTAAATCAATAATGTTCTTCAGGCGAGTTACTTGATCAGTGTTTTGACGAATAGATATGTCACTTCTGACAGGCCTTTCAAAGATCTTATACAAATTTTAGATACAGGTATACGTAATTGCGTATCCGCCGTAGGCTGCCATTCTGTCTTGTGGACTCACATACACACTTACATACATACAAACATGCATGCATACATACATACATACCTTGCCACTGCACAATGTGACATGTCGTGCATGACATTAAGCCTCATTATCATTACTACAATTACGATACATTTCAATTAAATAATAACTTGACTATGGTTGAAACGTCTATTTATTATAACTCACATAAGTTGTCCGGTTGTCATCGTCGTTGTTTTGGTGGTACAAGCTGTTTTGGTAATCTTTGTAGCTGTAACTTCCGCAACACTTCCACTAAGCATACAACAATACAAACATTGGTTAGAATCTTAAACCTACTACCATTACTACTACTAATGGCACACCTTCATACTCTCACAGCAACTTCCAACCATTCCACCGCTGCTATTTATATCAATGCAAAAGCACACCTTAATATTTAAAAAAATAATTTATGATGATGGTGACGACGACGACGATGATGATGGTGGTGGTGATGGTGCATGGTGATCAAGATGATAAGATAAAGATGACGGTCATAGTCGTTATCATCACCATCATCATCAACTCTCTATATACATATCATCATCATCATCATCATCGCGTACATATCAAGTGTAACGACTTAATTTTTCTAGCCTCTGCATAAGATGCCGGGTGGTCAGTCCTCTCCATCGCTACCTAATCTCGCTATCGACAGTGTGTGGTGTACTCATTTTATAGCTATATTCGTTAGAGGGCGCAAGTGCAGCTGAAATCTCAAAGCAGCTCCTTTTCCTGGCAGAGTTGTGAACCCCAACCTCTGTGTTGACAGTCCAGAACAGTAGCCAGTATGCTAAACGAGTTCATCCATTCATCATTTACTAGGAAGCGACCTGTTGTTGCATGGTATTCCAGTATGAAGATACTGCATCATTTGATGTCTCGTTAATGTAATTCGATTGGACTTCGTTTCGCATCATCTGTGCCACATCTTCGTCAACCTAATGACGAAGTGACAACGGGAAATGAGGTACAGACAACGACAGCAGGCGAACAACAATTGCAAGGACAAGAATTGGCAAGTTGCAAGTGTTTTGGATGTTGTTCATGATCTCCTGAATAGTTCAAGTTTCATTCTGACCTGTTGCAACTTATTATCATAACGACAACATTCCGTTATTATTGTTTTACTTATAGAAGTAGCAATAGTAGTATTTACCGGAAACAGAAGTGATCTGTCTCTTAGAACTTCTCCAATAAATACAGAAATGTCCGTGGAATTATCATTAGTACGTCTTCTTCTTCTTCTTTTCTTATACTACTACTACTGCCTCTACTATTTCTTCTACTTCTTTTTCTGCTTCTTCTTCTTCTTCCTCTTCCTCTTCTTCGTCTTGTTTTTGTTCTTGTTCTTCATCAACTTCTTCTTCAAGTTCTTCTTCTTCTTCTTCTACTTCTACTTCTTAATATTGTTATTATGATTATTATGATTATTATTATTATTATTATTATTATGATCATTATGGTTATGAATATAATTTTTTGCGCATTATAATTATCTTGAGTATTACTACTACTTACTACTAATGCGTGACATTCCACAACCCTTACTGCTGCTAGCCTCTTACTCCACTTTTAATATTCTTACTACTTCCAAAGAAACTTTTTAAAGAGCAGAATACTGATATTATGTACTCACCGAAGTCCAATAGATGGCAGTTACAATTACAATCACGATTTCGATCAAAATGACGAGCCATACCAAGAAGGAATACTGCAATGTTGTAAGCAATAATAGGCCTATATATAGACTCAGTGAAGTTACAAAGATGAAACGGTTGAAATTTAATTATTAAATACCAGCTTTTGAGGACTAAGAGCACGGTTTATTTAAAAGCAACTACTCATGATATGCAAACAAGCCGGAAATTATATATACTTATTTATGTTGTTTTGATGTATGCATGCTGTATACATGTAGGTTCGTGTGTGTGTATGTATGTATGCATTCATGCATGAATTCATGTACGTAGGTTTGTATGTATGTACGTGTGTACGTATGTATGTATGTATGTATGCGTGGATGTATGAAGGTATGAATGAAGGTATGTAGGAATGTATGTATGTATCATGATAATTATTATAGCGCATTTTAGGTACCTCAGGAAAACCATCATCCTAGCATTCGAACATTGTATTCTTAACCATAATAATAATAATAATAATAATAATAATAATAATAATAATAATAATAAGACAATTTATATAGCGCCGTAGCACAGCCAAGGCCGAAGAAAAGGGCGCTGTACATGGGTTCAAAAATCAACTACAGTCATAAGATATCCTAAAAAGATGTGTCTTGAGTCGTGACTTGAATGTGTCCAGGGATGGGGCATGCGCCACATTCTCAGGAAGATTGTTCCACGCAGTGGGTCCGGCGACAGTGAAGGAACGTTCCCGAACTTTGTGGAAGACCGCGGGACATGCAATTGATTCCTCGATGAGGACCGTAGTCGATGGTGATTACATGCTAGGAAACCGAATGTACGTACGACCCAGAGGCCTAAGGTTTCAAAATGAGCGCATTGTTTGCGTACAAGAGATAATGGAGACTTTACTCGCTGTGATTAATGATGACTTGCAACTAATAAAGTGTAAGATAAGAATTATTAATTACGAAAATAAGTGCAGATCTAACAGAAACATATAAATCCATGAAGGCTGAATGTACGAAACTACTAGATTATTATTATTATTATTATTATTATTATTATTATTATTATTATTATTATTATTATTATTATTATTACTGTTATGATTTTTTTTTGTTTTTTTTTGTTTTTACCCTAGGAATACATGATCCCTCAGGATTTAAAAAAGTTGTTGTCGTTATTAATATTATCATTAAAACTATAAGTTTAGCATTATTATTATTACTATTACCGTCTCAGTAAAAATGGAACTTTTGCTGAATTTATATATCACAATAGTTTATAAAACTTTGAATCGGTGCTCATATGGTTAACTTACGCTCCAGAGCAGAATGGAACTGGAGTCGGAGATCCAAACGCCCAAGAGACCGATAACGCCCAAGATGAAGACCAAGGCTCCGACTGTTATGAACGCATAGACAGCGAATGCCCACATGTCGTTGCTAACTCCGGCGCTTTCGGCCACTCCTAAGCTTCCCGGATCAGCCACGGAAGCTTTGAATTCTTCCGTGTCAAAAACTAACCAGATGCCAACGCCCAGCATCACAGCACCAGTTACCTGCAACATATTGGCACCCGTTAGAATATCTTGTTGAATGTAAATGCAATAGCACATGTTTTTCTTTAGCGACCGTATGGCCTCAACACTGTTCGTTTTTTCAACGTCACGCCATTTAAGGTCCCTGTGTGCGGACCGTACTTATCCGCGATTCAAATTGCTTAGATAAGTCATGATCGGTATGCGAACCGGCATTCTCACACAAAGAGGCGCCTTGAGGTACGTGCTAACCGATGTACCTAACCAGGACAGTTATATAGGGCTAGTAATGTAACAGGCGTCGACAAGGTTTTTGAGAGTGGATGCCAAGGTAGGAGTATTAGTGGAAGCGAAATGCTGAGCATGACCCAGTCGCGAACGATTTTGAAGCATTTGGAAGGTGATGGAAATTATTTTGAATAGCCTTATTTTGATGCAATCTTGTATGAAATCTAGTGTGAAATCTAGGAATGCATTTTTCAGTAATACAGATGTGTTTCCTCGGATGAATTATAGGCAAATTTAACCAATTTACAGCAAGTAATTTCGATGCCTTTAGCGATAAATGTGAACAGTTCTATAGCTGCGCAATCCGGGTGGGTAGGCCGGATGTAATTCTCGTCACTTCTAGTAGCAATAGATTCACAAAGGAATATTCAGCAGACACAAATAAACAAATCAAACAATGTTATTTATGCACTTTCTGCGAATGTTTCAAATGACACCAAATTTTGACGGTTGCTGGTTTTCGAGACTCTACCCGTTAGCACTCAATCACATATGCAGTCAAAAAGTTTTCCAAAATCTTACAAATGGTGATTGGCCAACTCAAAAGTTTCAATATAATGGGAACTGCCGGAAAGTCAACATTTAATATCCATCACACAGTAAACCCAAAAATAGAAAAATGCCAGAAATGGCGAAAATTCATTGTTAAGTTCAAGTATTGTAATTGAAATTGCGGCAAAATTAACCAACGGACTAGAGTTGTATATAGAAGCAACATATACTATGTCAATCAGTCATTCAATCAGACTCACCCAAATAACGACGTTGAAGCCGAACATGACACGATTTATTAACTCCATCCTCTTCCTTGGATTTCCTTCACAAAATTGATCAAAAGTGAAAACTCTCCTCTGAAAACGGCGTCATCAGACTACCGCGTTGCTTATTAATTCTTCTCCATAGTTCATGCTATACGGCGATTTGTAGCTAAGTCTTATGACTCAACAGCCAAAGAGAATGACTCAACAGCTACAGAGATAACTAAACAACAACGATCTCAAAGTCTAACTGCCGAAAAGCACAATTAAGGTTCTCAGGGCGTTTGATTGGCTGCTTATGAACCGCAATACAATTATCTTGAACATGGTGGGTGAGCGATTGGTGCTATGGCAACGACTTTGGCCACCCATGACTCACTCATTCATTCACTCATTCTGAGCATTTGCAAATCTACTGAGGCGCTCAAAGGTACTATTGAGCAGGAAATCGATCGGGCCGGATCAGTATTTGGATGGGCGACCATACAATGTAATACTAAGTCAACTAAGCCAGCTCAGATCGCCATGCATCCGGAGTCAATTTCTGAGAACTAAACGAAACTTGGGAGCTCAATTCGTGAAGATGCGTTTGAAAGGTGCTAAAAGAGAGGCTCGTAAGAGACGCTATATAACAGGCTTGTAAGGTCAGATGGGAAACTAGGGGACTGGTTCCATATTGTCACCGGGGTGCGCCAGAGGTGTGTACTGTCACCGCTGCTATTCCTGCTGGTTATGGACTGGGTAATGAGAAGAAGCACGAGGGAAGAGATCTATGGATTGGAGTGGGGAGATGACAAGAGGCTGGCCGACCTAGACTTTGCAGACGACATCGCGCGCCTTGACAATACATGGAATGGGATGATCGAACTCACCAAGAGAGTGGAAGCAGAGGCCGGAAATGCTGGACTAAGGATAAACGCCGCTAAATCAAAATTCATGAGAGTCGGGCACTGGGAGACGACACAGGAGATAAGGGCTGGAGGAGAGCCGATTGACGAGGTCGAAGACTTCGGTTACCTGGGAAGCGTCATCACAAGGGATCGTAGCTGCGACAAGGAGGTCAGATGCAGGCTAGGAAAGGCCAACGCGGTATTTGGAAAACTAAGTAACATATGGAGAAATAAGGGACTAAGCCTACACGTCAAAATAAGACTATACAAGGCCATAGTCCTATCTACCCTGCTATACAGCTCCGAGACTTGGCCGATGACAGTTGCAAACCTGAAGAGAATGGAGGCAGCACATCACCGCTGGCAGCGAAAGATCTTGGGAGTCACGTGGAGAGACATGGTGAGGAATGAGGAGATCAGGAGAAGAACGGGAATGGAGAGAATTGAAGAGATGATGAAGAGAGCAAGACTGCGATGGTTGGGACACCTGCACCGCATGGATGAGGACAGAATCCCGAAGCAGGCAATGGACTGGGCCCCAGGCGGGTGGAGAAGGAAGAGGGGAAGACCAAAAAAGAGCTGGAAGAACACGATCACAAAAGACCTCACAGATGGAGGACTGACGTGGGAGGAGGCTGCCAGAGCTGCTCAGGACAGAGAAGGATGGAGAACCTGTATCGCCCAATGTGCGTCAGCACGTGGAGGGACTAAGGTAAGGTAAGGTAAGGTAATAAACTTAGGCCTTTGTATACGTGAGATTGAATTGGACCTGAGAAGCATTGGCGTGGAAATTATCAAGAGTCCTGCTAAATTTACAGTAAGCTTTGCGCTATAAAAATTGCGGACTTGAACAATCTAGTGTTTTAGTAGGCCTAACCTCGCCGAAAGCAGTGACTCCGTGTTAAGGGCGGGAAAGTATAGTTAGAAAGTCCTTGATCAAGTGAACCTCTGCTCCCTCTCTTGAACTTATGAACCGACCCAGTTAATGCCACATGTAGAGCATCAACCTATGAATAGGCTAATCTTGAGCTCATGAACCATAGACATTATAAAATTTAATATCAATATTTCTGACTTCTATATTACTACTATTCATGTGTTCTATTGTATAAACAGACTGTTATCAAATTCGCCGACGTCCGATGTTTGACGTTACAGAAGACTGTGTTTAGAAACCGGTAAATCACCACAGGATCATCTTATTCTCATTCTTTCTCCGCTTTCCTGCGTCATCAATGTTTTCTTACCGTGCTCATTTCTTTACCAAGCTTTCTTACCCTGCTCTTTATTCAATTTTCTTACTATGCTCTTCCATACCTATTTTATCATGCTCTTTCTTTACCAACTTTCTCGGTGTATCCTTTTTCTTATCAATTTTTCTTACCATGCTCTTTTCTTTACGAAGTTTTCTTACCAAATCCAATATCTAATGTAGCACAATATAATTTATACAATTGTCCAATCTACCTAGTCTATAAAATCTTGTGGTTCAAAGACTTAAACTGCGACTTTATCACAATGTCACACTGCATGAAATGATATTCAGTGTCCGATCTTAAATGAAATCGACAGCAAAACATTAGACCAGACAGACATAGCTTCGAAGACTAAATAATGTAAAAATGCACAACAAAAGAACTTAAAACTATTCTTCTACAGCAGTTAATACAACGAAAAACTACCCATTAATTTGTCACATTGAAATTTCATTTGAAATTTGATATATTATTAAATGCATACAAAACCTGGTCGTCTTTAAAATGTGTACGACTAGATTTAAATTTTTAGCAACAGTTACTACTCTGTGTTCCAATATAAGAATTAGAATCTTGACTTTCTAGGTTCCATCAAAGTCTTCACGACTAAACTCTCGCTAGAAAGCCTCAGTTGCCTACACCCTTAAGAGTAATGTAGACCCCTATAGCAATTATAGATAGTAATCCACCAATAACTTTCATCAAAATAATGATCTTTCCTGTCTAACAATCAATCAGAATTATTGCGACCTATTACCAATAATTCACAATTAATAATTCAAAACTGCGATTTAGTAGGCTGATGATGTGCATGCTTCGAGATTGGGGCCTCGTATTTGCAGTGGCCTTGACCTCTATAAATCTCTAAAGAGCCCTGCTCTGGATAGCAGTATATAACAAATATAGGCAGGTGGCCTAATACACCAATAACCTTCAGCGAAATAACGGTCTACACTATCGAACAATCAATCAGAATTATTGTGACCTATTACCAGTTTGTCAGACACTTGTTTTTAGTTACCGTACACGTCTGCAATTTGTCTAGTTGCAGACAGCATTAGACGCGAGAAAAATTAATATCTAAGATGGTTCTAATTATCGTGTTGTCATTTAGAAGTGCCTTTGAGGAGTTTCTTGAATAGAGGCGCTACACAAAATTGCGATTACAAATACAGTTCTAGCCCATTTAGTGTCTGCTGTTAAGAGACATTGATTTAGTGTCTATAGACACGAAATGATCAACTGGCGTTGTCCATGGGTGTCATTTGGTCCTGTGTCTCTCACCCGCAGCTGTCAGTCTTTAGACGTATTTATCGCTTCTCGATTTCTTGTGTATTAGGCAACAGGCCAATATAAGTCCAACGATCTGAAAGAAATATTAAATACTCTGTTACACGGTCTCTAAATGCCCGAGCTTTCGCCTGGTTACAATACAATTTAACGTAGCGCTGAATGTATATGGGTACCTGAGCATTTGTGGACCCTTTGAAGGAACCCCAGAAAGCGCTGAAACTTGGCTTTTCAACAGACGGAAAAACTGCGACTTGAGATCAAGTGAAAACGTGGTTTCCTATTTCTTTAGGTACAAAATCGTCTTCGGTAACGTATAGAAATCTTGTCTCACAATTGCTTAAATATAAAAAGTAAAGACAACAAAGCCCATGATCCTTATGGAGTCGGTATATTATGTACCAAGGTTTCCTCTATTGAAATTCCTCGCTGGCATGACCCGAGGTTAAAGGATCACGAATACAGCAATCCAACGTCAAGATGCCTTTCTTCAACTTCCAGTTTGCATTTGTATTTGTATACCGACCCAGAAAGGATGAAGGCCTGAGTGGGCACCAGATGGCATGGCATCCATGAATGGTCACCAACCAAGTACTAACCTGGATTTATATTGCTTAATTTCACATCGGGTGCCATCGTCATGTTCACAGCATAAAGATGCCTTCCAATGTATTCAATTAGTATGTCTCTGTACGTCTTCGTGCATCTGTTTTTGCCTCTGCCCGAGCTCTCTGTCTCTGTCTTTGTGTCCGGTTCTGTCTATGTGTCTTTCTATGTCTGTTTTTGTGCTTGTGTCTGTTTTTGTATGTGCCAACCTGAAGCACTGCGAAGCCACAGGTAATGCCAATGATGATCGTTGCGTTCTCGTCTAGGAATTCCCCCAGAGCTTGATAGCAACCCTAAAAACAACGATCGGCAAAACAGTTCAAAACTACTTCTCTCACCTAAGGTACTAAAGAGTAGGCCTATTTCGTCTTCTTCTTAGTTAAGATTTGTTTCAATGAGATTGGATAAGATTACATTAGACATTTTGGCTTATTACCTCCTGCTTTTTCGTGACCATACTTCTTAGTGTTGATGTCTACGGCTATGATCTTAAGAAATTGTTTGCCATCGATTGATACTTTTTGCGTTATTATAATGCGCAAGAGAAGTTATTAGAACAGGTTGTATTAGAATGCTATCAAGACTAATTGAATCGAAGAAGACGAAAATGATGATGATGATGATGAAGAAGAACAAGAACATGAAGAACTAGAACAAGAACAAGAGAAATAACCAGAAGAACAACATAAAAGAAGAGCAGTACCTTTAATAAGGCTAACTCCAAAAGCAATTATTGGTATGAAGTGTCCAACAATTACAATTATTTCCATGTTAATTATTTTGTCATCAAGTTCCATTGTTAGACTGGCAATGATGTAATAAGTGATTCATACTTGGGTATGCAGATAGTCAAGGCCCTGTTGACAGAAGGGTCTCTCCAACAAGTTTTCAATATCTTCGCAACACGTGTAAGGCACCTAGGTACGTTCAACAAACGAATAAACATATAAATCAATAATATTATTATTAAAACATATAAATCAATAATATTATTATTAAAACATATAAATCAATAATATTAGCTGCTCGAATATTAGACATTAGCCATCGTTATATTATTGTGTAATAGGATACCCTAAATTAGTGGGATCTCGGCCCCTTTTGGGTAGACCTTTGCATCCAAACAAGTGTCTTTTGCTATTTGCAATGTTTTATTCTGTTCTTTTCTTGAGCAATAAACTTACTTACTTACTTACAAATATTATTCAGATGAGTTTCTTGACCAGTGTTCAAACAATTAGCTATGTCAATTCTGAGTGGCCTTTGAAGGATCTTATACAAATTTTAGACACAGATATATGTAATTGCGTATACACCATAAACTACTTTTCTTTCTTGCGGACATAACTTCTGGAGAATGACCTGATTGCGGCTTGGCTTTGGTGCACCATCGATTGATGCCTTGTACATTATACACCGGCGCATTAGAAGTTACTTGTTACTATTATTAGTAAATGTAAAGGTAACACACTTGCTTATATGCCTCTTAAGAAGCATGTGGTCTCGGTGTCAAAGGATTGCTCCTCTGCTGTGGCGCAAACACAAGCACTTGCTTACCCACCGTAGCCTGGTTTCTCTGACCCATCGGAATTCGACCCGGCTTTTCCAACGGATTATGATCTTTGCGATTTTAACTTGAAGCATTATGACTTGGGTATTATGAAAACGGCGTTATAGAAGTCTCTAGATTAAATTAAGTTAGACCAGCACAGTCCAACGACTGGACACCATTTAAATTCTAAATTGTCTTGGAACTCGTAAGGGATAAATCGTAATCTCGAGATTTCAACAACGCACAACGAAAGCTAAGTCGTGGGAACCAGTTATTCACATCCATTCAATACCTAACCCGCTGCACTCATTTTGCTTCATTGTGCCTGTCAGAGTCGTATTATCAAAAACACTACACGTGCATGCGTACATATACACATATCCATACATACATACATACAAACACACACATAAATGCATACATACATACATGCATACATGCATAAATACATACATGCATACATACATACACATACATGCACATATATGAATACATACACGCATACATACATATACACATACATATATAATATACACACAAAACACATATATACATTCACACATATACATACATACACACATACATACATACACACATACCTATACACATGCATACATATATACATACATGTACACATATACATACATACATTCATACACACATACATACACACATGCATACGCTCATACACAGATACATACATACACACATACATACACACATATACACATATCCTTGCCACTGCACAATGTGACATGACTTGCATGACATTAGGCCTACATTATTATTATTACGATTACGATAGATTTCAATTACATGACAACTTGACTATGGATGAAGCGTCTATTTATTATTACTCACATAAATGTTCGGGTTGTCTTCGTTGTTTAGGTCGTAGACGCTGCCTAGGTAATCTCTGTAGCTGTAGCTTCCGCAACACTTCCACTAAGCAAGCAACCACACAGTGGATGTCCAGAAACTTACACCTACTACCATTACTACTACTACTAATGGCACACCTTCATAACTCTCACAACTCCCAACCATTCCACCACTGCTATTTATATAATTGCAAAAACACACCTTAACATTTTTTAAAATACAACTTTTGATGATGATGATGATGATGATGATGATTATGACGAAGGCAATAATGATGCTCATGATAACGATGATGATGACGACGACGACAATGATGAAGGTGGTGGCGATAGTGCAAGGTGATCAAGGTCACAAGGTAACGATGACGGTCATAGTCGTTATCATCATCATCATCGTATAGGCCTACATATCGACTGTAACGACTTAATTTTTCTAGCCTCGGCATAAGAAGCCGTATGGCCAGTCCTCACCACGGCCACCTGATCTCGCTATCGACAGTGTGGGTTGTACTCATTTAATAGCTGTGTTCGTTAGGGCTCTTAAGTGCAGCTTGAATCTCTAGACATATCTTTGCCCTGGCGGAAGTTTGAACACTCAACCTCTAGGTTGACAGTCCAGAACACTAACCAGTATGCTAAACGAGTTCATCCATTCATCATTTACTAGGAACCGACCTGTTGTTGCATGGTATTCCAGGATGAAGACAGTGCATCATTGGATGTCTCGCTAATGTATTTCGTTTGGACATCGTTTCGCATCATCAGTGCCACATCTTCGTCAATCTAATCACCGTGGCCACAAGAAATGAGGTATAGCAGGCGAATAACAATTCCAAGGACAAGAATTGGCAAGTTGCAAGTTTTTCGAATTAATTCATGATCTCCAGAATAGTTTAAGTTTCATTCTGATCTGTTGCAACTTATTATCATAACGACAACACACTGTTGTTGTTGATTTTACTCGTAGTAGTAATGTAATATACCCATAGAAGAAATGGTCTGCCTATTAAAATTTCTCCGATGAATACAAAATATCTCTAGAATTATTATTAGTATTCTATGTCTTCTTCTTCTTTTCTTCCTCCTTCTCCTTCTTCTCCTCCTCCGTCTTCTCCTTCTTCTTCTTCTTACTATTATTATTCTAATTATTATGATTTTTATTATTATTTTGATTTTTAATAATATTAGCCGAAAATAATTATCTTAAATATTACTACTACTTACTACTACTGCGTGCCATTCAACAACCCTTACTGCTACTAGCCTCTTACTCCACTTATTATTCTTACTACTTCCAAAGGAACTTTTTAAAGAGCAGAATACTGATATTATGTACTCACTGAAGTCCAATAGATGGCAGTTAGAATTACAATCACGATTTCGGTCAAAAGGACGAGCCCAACCAAGAAGGAATACTGCAATGTTGTAAGCAATAATAGGCCTATATATAGATTCAGTGAAGTTACAAAGATGAAACGGTTGAAATTTAATTATTAAATACCAGTTTTTTAGGACTAAGAACACGATTTATTTAAAAGCAACTACTCATGATATGCAAACAAGCCAGAAATTTTATGCACGTATTTATGCTGTATGTATGCATGCATGCTGCAGACGTCTATGTTCGTGTGCATGTATACATGTATGTATGTTTGTATGTATGCATGTGTGTACGTATGTATGCATGCATGTATGCGTGTATGTCTGAGTGTATGTATGAATGTGTGTATTGATCATGATACTTATTATGGCGCATATTAGGTACCTCATTGCAGTATAGTTTGCTGTAAATGTGTATATAGTTATCTTAAAGCTTTCGGTCTTCCTTACCGCACCACATATTAGACAATGTATTTATTAACTGTTATGTTTGGTTATCTTGTGGAGATTTGTAGCTCGGAGTGACACGGTCCATACAGAGGATCTAATGGAGAGGTCCCTACCTATAACAAGCATAATGGAACTACCTCAGAGGGCGGGCCACGTGGTCGCTATAGTAAACTATGTATACGTGAATGCCTAAATCCTACCAATTAGTCGTTGTGTTCTTAGCAATGGTGATTACATGACTAGGAAACCACAGACTCGTAAAGTGAAAGCCATTTCTTCAGGAAATAATAATTAATCAGCTAAATGAATGTACGTACGACCCAGAGGACTAGGAGTTAAAATGAGCGCATTGTCTACGTAGAAGAGATAATGGAGACTTTACTTACTGTGATTAATGATGAGTTGTAACTAATAATGTGCAAGATAAGAATTACTAATTATGAAACTAGGTGCAGATCAAATAGAGGCATATAAATCCATGAAGGCTGAATGTAAGAAACTATAAGCTTCTTATTATTAATGTTATTGTTATTATTATTATTACATTTATTATTATTATTATTATTATTATTATTATTATTATTGCAATTATTATTATTATTTTGTTTTCTTTTGTTTTTTACCCGAGGAATACATGATCCCTCAGGATTTAAAAAAGTTGTTATTTTTGTTATTATTATTATCGAAACTATTAGTTTAGCATTATTATTATTACTATGACCGTCTCAGTAGAAATTGAACTTTTGCTGAATTAATAGATCATAATCAGTTTATAAAACTTTGAATCGATGCTAATAAGGTTAACTTACGATCCAGAGCGGAATGGAGTTGGAATCGGAGATGCAAGCTCCTCACAGACCGAGAAAGCCCAAGATGAAGACCAAGGCCCCGATTGCGATAAACGTATAGACAGCGAATGCCCACATATCGTTGTCCATTCCAGCACTTTCGGCTGCTCCCAAGGCTTCGAACGCTCCAGGGTCAACCGCTATCCAGATGCCAACGCCCAGCATCACAGCACCAATCACCTACAGCATACTGGCACCCATTAGAATATCTTGTTCAATGTAAATGTAAACGTACAGGTTTCTCTAAAAAAACTGCATGACCTCGACCCTGCTCATTTTTCAATAAATTTATCGGGTGAGATCCTTCACCACCGCTGCACATTTGATTCACGTACAACATATTGGCACCTGTTAGAATGTTTTGTTGAATGTAGTTATAGGCCTACACGTTTTTCTATTGCGACCGCAAGGCTTCAACTCCAACGAATTGATCGGGCGAGATCCTTCCCCAATCGCTGCCCGTTTCAATTAGTGGTACGCCGTTTATGGTCCCCGTGTAAGGACCGTTACAGTATGCGAACCGGCATTCTCACGCGCAGAGGCGCCTTGACGTAGGCATTAACCAATGTAGCTAACCAGCCCCGTTATATAAAGGGCGTCGGCAAGGTTTTGAGAGAGTGGATGCCAAGGTAGGAATGCTAGGGGAAGCGAAATGGTGGACATGCCCCAGTCGCGAACGATTTTGAAGCATTTGGAAGACGATGGAAATAATTTTGAATAGCTTGATTTTGATGCAGTCTAGTATGAAATCTAGTAGGAAATCTTGGAATGTTTTTTTCAATAATACACAGATGTGTTTCTTCGGATGAATTTTAGGCAAATTTAACCAATTTACAACGAGTAATTTCGATGCCTTTAGAGACAAATGTGAACAGTTCTATAGCGGCTCAATCCGGTTGGGTCGGCCGAATATTATTCTCGTCTCTTCTTGTAGCAAAAGAGTCGAAAAGGAATATTCAGCTGACACGAATAAACAAACAACATTATATATATGCACTTTCTGCAAATGTTTCAACTGACACCAAATTTTGACGCTGCTGGTATTCGAGCCTCTGCGATTTAGTTAGCATTTATGCAGTGAAACATTTCTCAAATATCTTTTAAATGGTGCTTGGCCAACTCTAAAGTATCAAGATGATCTTAACTGTCGGAAAGTCCAAATTTAATATCTGTTACAGTGTAAACCAAAGAATAGAGAAATGCTAGAAATGTCGAAATTTCATTGTTAAGCGCCAGTCAAATACAGGGCTTGCTATTAAAATTGCGGCAAAATTAACCAACCAACCCGTTGTCTATGACAGCAACGTATACGATGTCAATCTATCATTTCATCAGACTCACCCAAAAAACGACGTTGAAGCCGAACATGACGAACTTAATGCACTCCATCCTCTTCCTTGAATTTCCTTCACAAAATTGATCAAAAGTGAAAACTCTCCTGTGAAAACGGCGTCATCAAACTACGGCGTTGCTGGTTAATTCCTCTCCACAGTTCGTAGGTGTCTGCTATACGACGATGTGGAGCTCAGGTTTATAACTCAGCAGTCAAAGAGATAACAAAACTACAATGATCTCAAAGTCTAACTGCCGAAGAGAACAATTCAGGTTATCAGCGATTTTCATTAACTGCTTATAAGCCGCAATTCAGTTATCTTGAACATGGTGGGTGAGCGATTGGTGCTATGGCAACGACTCTGGCCAATCATCATTCATTCATTCATTCATTTACGGCATTTACGTATCTACTGATTCCTTTTCTTCTCATTATCCATACTACAGATCCAACTCCAAACACCACCCACCATAGCCGTCTTACTATCTGACTCCTGGATCTTGACCTGCAACCGAAACTTTCCTTTTGTTTTTGTTTTGATTGAGCTCCTGTGAATAAGCTGGTTCCCACGACTTAGCTTTCATTGGGCGCTGTAGAAATCTCGAGTTTACGAATACCATTACTGAGAGACTATTAAGTACTTTTAAGCAACATCGATCGCGAACGGTTAGTACCTGGATGGGCGACCATAAAATGTGAATACTGAATCATCTGAGCCAGCTCAGGCCGCCATGCATTCGGAGTCGATTTCTGAGAACCAAGAAAGATTGGTAGTTAAGATTGGTGTCCTGTTCGTGGATTGCTGCGATCGTGTGAGCACTTCAGCCGAGGCTTCTCCGAACCACAAGACCACATGCTTTTGAGTTGTTTCTATCGAAGCGCTAATCAGGTGCTTAATCATCACAGGTGAATAAGTAGATCTAGATACGTAATGAGTCGCCATAAGGCTCCTACAGTGGGCGTAAATACTTCGAGATAAGCGATAAGAATATATATATATATATATATATATATATATATATATATATATATATATATATATATATATATATATATATATATATATATATATATATATATATATATATATATATATATATATATATATATATATATATATATATATATATATATATATATATATATATATATATATATATATATATATATATATATACAGTACATATATTGATCCACAAGAAGACCTTAATCTGATACCATACGCATGTGCAGAATATGCCTTCCTACGCCTGATGCACCGTGTAATGCTCGTAGGCAATCGGAACAAAGTTATAACAATAACAACAACAACAACAATAATAATAATAATAAGTATTATTATTACCGTTATAATAATAATAATTACTATTTCTACTACTACTACCACTACTACTACTACTACTACTATTATTATTATTATTATGGTTATTACACTGGCCAACAGAAAATTTTTTTTTCTTGTTGCCTTCGGTTTTAGACCTGTTCTTGGGGTAATTTTGGGCGCTGATTCAGAAAATGTCATTGGATTGAGTGCATCAGGTCTAGTTTCTGAGATATCGTCGATTTTGTAAAGAAAACCCAGTCCACTCTTTAAACGATGTCTTTGGCAAAACTAAACTGTCATAATAAGCTTTATTTATGGCTAATTATAATTCTTGCTGATTCATATAATGCCTACATCCTTATAATGTAAAATCAGCATATCTTGCCGCGTGCTGAGATATTGCTGATTCAACGAAATAACTATTCCGTAGCCTACAGCTTACTCAGCACTAAATTCAGGGCCTCATTTAGAATTTATTTGTGCTTATACAGCGTTTCATGGTTTCGAACTATGTAAATAGATTATGCTGAAGTCAGCATTTATAGCCTATATAAACCGCCTCCTGAAAGCTAGAGCAGCCGCAGTCGTCTTAGGGCATATTAAGAGTTGGTCGCAAGAACAATCTGTGAATGTGAGCATTAAATAACTACATGTTCTTAATATTTTTTAGGTTAGTCATTTAATTCCTCAGATGCGAACATCCTTAAGGTTATGGCTACTTCCAGACGGAGCTGCATTAACCATCCAGACATATTCTGCTACATTTGTGGGGAATACACACTAAAAGCAAACAGGAAACCGATTTCTGAGTTTGTAAAAAGAGCATATGTAGGTTATTTTGGTGTCAAACTTGGAGATCAAGATAAGCAATGGGCTCCTCATACAGTATGCAAAACTTGTATTGAACAATTGCGCCACTGGACAATTGGAAAGAGAAGCTGCCTGAAATTTGGTGTACCGATGGTTTGGAGGGAACAGATAAACCACTTCGACGACTGTTACTTTTGTATGGTTAATATCATAGGCATCAATCGAAATAATCGTCACAAGTTGTCTTACCCTGATATACCTTCAGCCAGGAGACCTGTTCCGCATTCGGATATTGTACCAGTTCCACCTTTTCGCGAACTACCTCAGCTCTCAGACGATGAGACTTGCATGTCCAATATCGGACAAGATGACGAAAGTGAAGAAAGTGGGGGCAGTGACAGTGATTTCCAATCAACTTCACACAGTGAACGTTTTGACCAAAAAGAGTTGAGTGATCTGATCAGGGACTTAAATCTTTCCAAAGAGTCGTCTGAATTGCTTGCGTCCAGACTAAAGGAAAAGAATGCACTTCAGCCTGGAACGAAAATTACAATTTATAGAAACAGAGAAAAGGATTTGCTGCCATTCTTTACCGAAGACAACAACCTAGTATTCTGTAATGACATCAGCAACTTATTGAAGAAAATTGGTCTGTCGGATTACAGCCCAGATGAGTGGCGTCTTTTTATCGACAGTTCAAAACGTAGTCTAAAATGTGTGCTTTTAAATAACGGCAACAAATTTGGTTCTATTCCAATCGGTCACTCCACCAGGATGAAAGAAGAGTACAATGCCATCTCTTTAGTACTGGAAAAGATAAAATACAAAGAACATCAATGGGTAATTTGTGTAGATTTGAAGATGGTAAATTTCCTCCTTGGTCAACAAAGTGGCTAAACAAAGTATCCCTGCTTTTTGTGTCTTTGGGACAGTAGAGCCAAGCATGAACATTGGACAAGAAAAGATTGGCCTTCGAGGAAAGACATGGTGGTTGGAGCTCAAAATGTAATCAAGGAATCTTTGGTGGCACGAGATAGGATCATACTGCCACCACTACATATAAAGCTAGGCCTGATGAAACAATTTGTCAGGGCTTTGAATAAAGAAGGTTCATGCTTCGAATACATAGTACACAAGTTACCAGGAATTACAATGGAAAAATTGAAGGCTGGAATCTTCGATGGTCCACAGATCAGGCAACTTATGAATGACCCACTTTTCATACCATCAATGAATGAAATCGAATCTTGTGCCTGGTCTTCCTTTGTTCTTGTAACTAAAAATTTTCTTGGCAACAAGAAGGCAGACAATTATGCACAACTAGTAGAGGATATGCTTCTTCATTTCAACAAGCTTGGCTGCAACATGAGCATTAAAGTCCATTATCTCCACAGTCACTTAGATCGCTTTCCAGAGAATCTTGGTGACTTCAGCGAAGAGCAAGGTGAAAGATTTCACCAAGACATCAAAACAATGGAAAATCGATATCAAGGAAGATGGGATGCACACATGATGGCAGACTATTGCTGGAATATTATGCGCGATTGTTCCGGCAGATTACTACTACTACCACTACCACTTCTACCACTACTACTACTACTACTATTATTATTATTATTATGGTTATTATTATTATTATTACAATTACTATTTTAATTTTTGCTTGATAAAACTAATAACAACAGTAGTAGTAGAGTGGTGGTAGTAGTAGTAGTTGTAATAATAATAATGATAACAATAATAATAATACCAGCAAAGATTAGCCATCCCAGAATATAATTTTTCTTCCGGATAATTTTTTAACTTCCTGAGGGATCATAAATACCTCTGGGCAAAAATAACAATAATAATATTGAGGTCCTGAGGAATTTCTTATGTACCTGGGGGGGGGGGGCAAACAAATAATAAAAACGACAGTAAGAACAATGATTGACTTTATATAGCGCTGTTTTACACCGCTGTATGTGACTTAAGAGTGGCAGAATCGTTTTGTTGTCTTTGATCTTGAAACCGAAGGATCTTTGCTTCCAGCAAAACTTCTACAAAAATGCGGGCGCTAAACAACTGTACATTACGTTACCACGATTACGTCACCGGTTCACCGCTGTCGCTGGAGCATTGAGCTATTTGTTTACCGTTCCTAATACTTTCCGATCAAGACCATGAGATGCTTGACCGATGTATGCAATATCCAGTTAAGAGCTTAGAAAACAGACCTTCTACCGAGGTCTCTCTAATCCCAGCGGTGCTGTATCGGGGCTTCTCCGAGAGCGAACTCACCAGATTTCGCCAGTGTCTCGGCTTCAGGTCTCTTTACGAGCTTCCCTTGGTTGCGCTTGATACGGCTTCAAGCAGGCAGCGCATTGGCGTCATCTTGCGGCGAATTTGAAGTGACGTTGTTAGTCCTTATTAGCCGCCTGAGTTGGGCACATTTAAGCGGGGGTGCTCAATCCTCATCCCAAACGAAGGACTCCAGTGTTTTTGATGCGCCTCAGGTAACTTGAGCCGGTTCTTACACGGCGGGCTTCCCTCAAAGGCCGATATCAAAGGACGGTTCCGCTAGATTTATTTGGAGCCCGGCTGGGGCAAAGCCTTTACAGCTCCACGTGATGCCAGGCGTGGGAGGGGCGAATTCGTCCTGGTGAGCGAATGGTAGATGGTCTGCGTTTTACCACGCAAATAAGGTCTGGTAATCTGGTAGAAAAATATGGTGTGGTCTTTTTCTTTACCAGATTGCAACAATGATGGTCTGGTTAGATTTATTGTCGATTGGGATTTTACCATGTGAGCACTTCATAAACATCGTTTTCCTGGCGCTCTATAGAAGTTCATTTGCATGCGTACATGTATATATGTATACGCGTATGTGTGTGTTTGTGTGTGTGTGTGTTGTGTGTTTGTGTGTGTGTGTTTGTGTCTGTGTGATGGAGTTTGGCGACAGAGTGAATTCAATGGAGCCTGATCGATGCAGTCAGCATGTCAATGGGAATGAGTAACACCTGGAGTGAGAGCAGGAGGGACTAAGAAACAGGAGAAGAAGAAATCAACGGAGCAGGAAGAGAAAGTGAGAGAGAAGGATTAGAAGAAGGAGAAAATGGAAGATGAGGATTAGAAGAAAGAGGAGAAGATAACAAAGTAGGAAGAGGAAAAAATGGAAATGGGGGATTAGAAGAACATAGCTGAGGACTGAGGAATATGACGAGAAGCAGAAGAGGAAGAAGAAAAGAAGGAAGGAAGGAAGAAAGGATGTCTGATTGAATGAGATAGGAATATTGAGGAAAAACTCGTTTTCCTTCCTTTCTTTCGTCTTTTCATCCTCTTCCACCGCCTTTTCCTCCTTTTCCTCTTCCTTCTTTTCCTTCTACTTCTCTTCCTTTTCCTTTTCCTCTTTCTATTCCTATACTTTTTCTTCTTGCTATTCCTCTTGTTCTTCCTTTCCCTTTTCATCATGGTATTCCGCTTCCTTTCCTTATGCTACTCCGCTTCCTCTTCCTCATCTTTTTCCTCAGGCTTTTCCTCATCCTTTTTCTCATGCTATTCCTCATCCTTTTCCTCATGCTATTCCGCTCCCCATTCCTCATGCTATTCCTCTTTCTTTTCCTCGTGCTTCCTCATTCTCATCTTTTCCTAGTGCAATTCCTCCTCCTTTTCCTCATGCTATATCTTTTCCTTTTCCTCATGCTATATCTCTTCCTTTTTCTCATGCTAATTCTCTTCCTTTTTCTCATGCTATCCCTCTTCCTCTTGCTTCCTCTTCCTCGTCTTTTTCCTATCACTATTCCCCTTGTTCTTCCCCAGACTTGCTGCCCTCTCTAACATTTCTTTGCATATGTTCTGTCGAATCTCCTTAAGATGCAGCGGTCAGTCAATGGACAGGATGAAAGTAGCGTCCATCGTAATTGATCGAATGATTGACCAACTGGACATGAACGTGACCTCCCCACTCACCAGCCGCACCCCTCCCCTACCTTCTCACGCCGTCTGTCTGCTTCTCTAAACGTCTAGATGTCTGTGTGTGTCCCTCTTTTTCTTTCCGCTCTCTTTATCGATAAGTCTCTCTCCAACTCAGTTCCTCTGTCGATGGCTTTGTATGTGTCTCTTTGTCCCACTGTCTCTGCTTCTTAGAATGTTTCTTAGTCGTTGCCTACTCCCTCGATCACTCACTCATTTATTCATTCCTTCATTTACTCACTCATTCACTCACTCACATATACTCATTCACTCACTCACACCCATACAGTGACTGCCTCGCTCACTCAACCATCAACCCACATACTAACTAAATGGCATACTCATTCAGTCATTCACTCACCAACACATCCAATAAATCACCCACCGCCCATCCACATACTTGCTTATTCAGTCATTCACTCATCCCTCAGCTATATACTTGCCCGTTTACTCACGCACGCACGCACTCACCCATCCACCTACTCACTTTTTTCCCCAATTTCTTATCTGTCATAAACTTTTACATTGGCACTAATTCACTTCCTCTGCTTCTGTCAATGTCTTTGATTTTGTGTTTAATTCTAGGTCTCTTTATCTCTCTCTCGCTCTCTCTCTACCTCTGTCTTTCTCTCTCTGTCTGTCTCTCTCTTTGTCTCTCACTCTGTCGTTGCCGTCTTTGTTCTTTGCTGTCCCATCTATGTCGACCATTCTTTCTCCGTATCCATCCTTTCTCATTTCCGTGAGCATCGAGTCAAATGCTGTATACGGCGCGTGTCAGCCGCAAACGAAGATGTTCACAGGGGCCACCGTCTTCCGTCTCTCAGTAGCAGCAGCAGCAGCAGCAACTGCGTCCTCTCACGCACGCAAACACTGAGTCAGGCATCGAGGAGTGTAACCACCGAACAGCTTCAGCAACAGACGAGCAATTGCAAGAGGAGCAGCGCAGCTTTTGGAATCGCGGGATGCAGTTATAGGAGACTGGAGCCTGGAGACGGTCACAGCAGTTCAGTCGGTCTCAGAGTAACAGCAATGTTGCGACGCAATAACACACACCGTGTTGCAATAGCACACCATGTTGCACTAATACAGTCAGAGTTGCACTAATGCGCTTTATGTTGCACTGACACACTCTGTGTTGCACTAATACATTTTGTGTTGCACTAACACGCTCTGTGTTGCACTGAATCAAGCCGAGTTGCACTAATGCACTTTATGTTGCACTGACACACTCTGTGTTGCACTAATACATTTTATGTTGCCCTGAAACAAGCCGAGTTGCACTAATGCACTTAATGTTGTACTGACACGTTCTGTGTTGAACTGACACATTATTTGTTGTACTAATACATTACGCTGTGCACTGATACATTCCTTGTTCCACTTACACGCTTCGAGTTGCATCGATACCATTCGTGTTGCACTAGTACACTTTGTGTTGCACTAATACACTTTGTGTTGCACTGGCACACTTCATGTTGTGACACACTACTACATTCCGGTTAACAACAACAAAAGATGACTGCATCGGCTGCGCCTGAATAATTGATGTCATGTCAGCGTCGTCGTCGTTGTCATCATTGTCGTCGCAGCTGGAGCTGTCCGGAGATTGCTTTTAGCGATCGGCACTCGAGTTGCGATGCTCGGGTGGGACACCTGCGCTCTGCCGTCGGCGTTGCAAAGTCAAACAACTTCCGCAGCGATTTGATTCTATCTCCAAGAAAGTAAGCAAACACCTTCAAAGATCGATGTTTTGCTAACCTATATGATATTATTATAACAACTATATGATCTGATTGAAACGCTTTCGATCGATTCTATGTATTTCTCAACTACGTTGAACCATGAGGTGGAATTCCGCCATTGCTGTGTTCAGTTGGGGCCAGTACCAAGCCTGGACTACGGAAGAGGCGACGCTAATTTCCTTGTTATGACTCAGCGTCGTTCAACAGAAGCTATCTATCTAATCATGAGTGGACCTAACATAGAAACGTTAAGGTAATGGTCGTCTTAAAAACGACTCTGGAAGGCACAAAATTACCTTAAGCATTGGAAACAAAACTAATATTGCGGACGCTCGGAAAACGCTTAAGTAGCCTAATCAGTCTTCGGTACACGCTCTAATATGCATATGTGTTTGATGCTGTAATGTGACTTATTGTGTAGCTAATAGTGGGCGGGGTGGCAGTCTACCGGATGTGTCGATTTTAAACTTTATTGTCGTTTTTTTTCATAAATTTAATCAATTAAAGTTGTCGTTTCTAATTAAACAATATTATTTTGTATCTCTTGTGTCCTTTCTTCTTCTACTGGCAGATAAATTTAATTATTATTTATTCTTCTTTATGTCTGTTTTCGTTGTCGCTGTGACGGACGTTGGCTGACCTGTGTTTACTGGTTCCTGACACTGATGGTACAGTGAAATTCCAGCCACAGGCTCGTAATTTATGGTCTTAGGTCCACATTAACACGGCCAGCCCTCTTTTAATTTTCCTTTTTATCTGCTGTGCGGGTTTCCTTGTGACTTAAATATCACTTAGGTTTGCTTAGGCAGCGCCTTTGTGAAGATACATCAATCGCGATATATAAAATGTCTAGATAGCTAACTAATTGATCATGTAGCGTAACTTCTTATTCAGATCTAAATCTAAAAAGTAAAGCATTAATAACAATATATGTTGAGATTTCAGAATCTTGACTTTATTGTTCCTCAAAATCAAGAATGCACATTGCAATCAGTCGTAGTAATAAATGAGTGTCAACATGTAAACCCAGAGGGAACAATATTGTTCCGCTAGTAAAGGTCAGCTATTGTTTACCTTTATTTACATAGGCGGTAAAAGTAGCTATCAAAGATACGAATCGAAGTCAATAAACCACTTTATCAAAGTGCAGAAACATACAGGGTGGTGCTTGTGCAGTGGTACATATTTATAAATAACACACACTACGCCTTCACTATACCTACAATCAAAAGCTGTTCTAACTGTGTTTGAAAAGGTGAACAGTGAGTTACGAAAACAGATGCTTTGACAAGAAAATCCATAGGAATGAGCTACATATCAAAATAAAGAACTGTTTAATCAAACATGTGCGATTGATATATTTTTTGTATTTACTGCAAGAACTATAGTATAATTATCGTGTACATGCAGGTTCGGACAGGAAAAAATATATTAAAAGTTTACAGCTAAGAATTTCCTTTCAAATTTATACATAAACAGACCAATGTCGCAGCTTATTGACAAAATCAAAGGGTAGTAATTGTAGACTGTGAAAACAGCTGAGCACTACCTCTGAAAGGAAAGCATGCAGTAAATTCGGTGCCGAGAATTTAGGCTATTTCAAGCCGAAATCATAATTTCTGAGTAGTGAATTTCTGCTTTTAAAATAAGAAAAATTATATACAATGAAACATAATTTAGAAGATACATTTTTCATAAACTACTAACTAAGATATTAACTTACTAAAGACAATTAAAATATTCGGTAGACAATATGGACTGTGAATCCAATGCCAGTGAATTCAACTCTCTTCATCATGGAGCAAATCCCGTCTTCTTTTATTCTGTTATACATGTATGCAGTACACAAGCCAGTAAACCGGTACTATATTTACAACATACAACGTGAACAAATTAACATTATAAGCCTAATCAGTTCTAATATATGTGGTCATGCCTGAGCCTGAGAAAACTCTCACAAAATCAGGGATGTTTTTGGCTTTTTACGAGAAACCCGCTCAAAAAGCAAATAGGCATAAATTACGTCAAAATGAGAGCTTTCCACTTTATATTCCTCGATGCTTTAGCCAACAAACTGTAAATCGCTGTGTATAGTTTGCTGTCTATTTATTTTTATTCTCAATTTCATTATGAACTACCAGAAAAACTAGATTTACCATACCTCCTTAGTGTCCCAATTTGAAGTCGTGTGTATCGATATATTTTGCAAATTACCAAGTCTTCTGAATACTCGTCCTGGCCAGTTTTCATTGAGATGGCAATCCCAGAAGTGCATGAATGCACTCAAACTTACTTTAAGGCCTACTCATAAATATTCGCGAACCATAGGCACAGCGACTTAGGTTGAGTCATAGTCATGGTAAAGTATCTCGCAATTTCTCAAACCTACAGTACGTTTAGCCAAGGAAAGACCCACATCTTCAAACATTTGTAATATTTATTTAACAGTTTATTGATAAAAGCACGAAATTGTCACCTAATTACTCAGCAATACCAGCCCGGTGTAATATAAAAGAAATGTGATTTTACCACTCTGTGAGGGTTTTCAGGAAACGCTCACACCTGCGAACTCACTACCGCGCCAAATCTGTCGTTGCGAATTTCCCGCTCTCAACTGCCCAGACCCTAATCATCCGTCGTCGTTCTTATAATTACCATCACCACAGTCACAACCATGGTTCGTTGAGAGATTAAAATCAAAGTCTTCACATAACTGCAAACATTTTAGAGCTGAATAGCTGTAAAAGTAATAGTTCAGTAACTGCATACATTCTATTATCATTCTGACAATCTGTAGGACAATACACGTGATGTAGATAATAGACAGTGTTTCGATGTCTTTCCGATTTTCTACATGGTAGTATTTTGAATAACTGCTAGCATCTTAGTATTTTCTTGAAGTCGGCTGGGTTTCTTCGGCGTTCTCCGAACGAGGCGGAACACTGCTGTTCCTGTTTTCGATGCGCCGGCGGCGACGGCAGTACAGCCATTTGACGCCCTTTTTGAATTCGTTGTACTTGAAGAAGTAGACGAGAGGATTGAAGCAACAGCTGGAATAGGCCAGCACTATTGAAATGTTTGCTAAAGAGTCGTTGAGGATAGGGACCACGATTAATTCGAGGTAATGTAGAACTCCTACGATTTGCTTCAGTGTGTTGCAGACGACGAAGACGAGTACAATGAAGAGCAATGTCTTCAGGATATTCTTCCTCGCGTTATCAAAGGTCTTGTTGGCCATCGGCTGGACCTTCCGGTGCAGTGAACGAACCATTCCTATGTAGCAGAACCCGATGGCAATCAAAGGTATTAAGAACTCGAACGAGAAGCTCATGAGACCGACAAATTTCTTGAGGTAACGATTCGGAATGTACGCAAACAAACAGAAGCCGTTGACAACCCTTGAGCTGGATGCCATGTACGACACCTTTATGCTGACCCCGGCCAAGTTGATGACGACCAAGGAGCATAAGACCATTCGGCGGTTCAGGCGGAGCTTGTGCTGGATGGGATAAACGATTTCGGCGTACCTCTCGACGGTCAGAGCGACGAGACTAAAGAGCGACGAGGTGAATAACCCCAAGAAGACGGATCGATTCACCCAGAGACGGCACCTCAACTCCCCTCTGATCCCGTCCTCGATGGTGGACACGTCACTCGAATACAACAGGATGCCAAAGAGGCTCACAATGAGATCGAGAACGCATTGATTGATCAGGTAGTAGTTAGCCAGGCGCCGACGCAGAGGTTCATACGTCAACATGACGATGGTCACCTGGAGGTTGCCAATGACGCCCAAAACACCAACAACCAGGAAAGTGATGCGAATGAAAAGATTCAAATTCGTTGAAGGTTTGACTGATGGTATAGTGCCAGAGGTACTGGAGATGTTGGAGAGAGCAATGAAGAAGTAAGAGAGTCCAGTTGGAACTTCGGATGAAGACGAACTTAACGTTTGAAGTGTTGCTTCGGAGTTCAAATCTGTCGTCAACATCATGTCTTATTCGTCTGGGTGATTGCGATGGAAAAAACTTTTTCAAAAGTTGCCTATCACGATGTTTTACGGCGCCAGGTCAGGTAAATATCTACCTGGGAATAACAGTGTTGACAGGAAATCAGAAGCCAGAAGTAAGTAGATGTTCTGGGAACGTCACTCTAACAACAAATGCACTTGAATATACTTTGTGTTATAAACGTACACGATGAAGATTAAGTCTAAATATCAAGTCAAAAGTCAGTCATGTTGTCATTTTAAAATTTTTATAGCGCCTCACAAGGCGTAGGCTATTACTGGTTATACTCTTGACTATACTGAAGGTAAATTTCTTTAATTCTTGTTGTATATCCGTCATTTTATAAGGCGTTCGATTGACTACTTGGAGAAATCGGGGTCGCATCAAGAGAAGAACAATGTAGTTCGTCAAAGACACGCCAGTTCCGCATACTCTTAAATTATAAAAATCCACTTGGCTTACTTACCTTAATGGTACTATACACCTGCCTTTTACATAAATTTCTTCTGAAAACTGTTCATAACCTAAAGCCCCGTGCAATCAAAGAATCATAGTTTGACCAGCCAACTTGAACTGTCCAGTGCGCCTTGGATGATCAAGATCCTCGCGTTGTCCGCGGACAGATAGCTGACTTATATAGCTTGCGCTTGAGTGCAAAACAATTTTTATATGCGTCGATTATATGCGATTTGCCAAAGGAAAGCACGTGCTGACACATGTACTGATAGTTATGTGACGAGCCACCGACCTAGCTCAAGATGGCTTGTACACGCTGGCTTTGGAAAGGTCTTGTTTTGGTTTGATCCAGTCACGTCGCACTGCTATGTTTACACAATCCAGAAAATGTTCTTGTTATTCATAGCGCATGCAGCTGAAAATTACCCTAAATGTCGTTGTGCAGGTGAAGTATTTAGAGGAGAATTGCCATGAAGCTATTCTGTAAGAATTATAAACAGACGCACCACCCATGGTGGCCACATTGTTACAATGCACTCATTAAATATACACAAGTAATTCGACAGAAGTAATTAGGCCTAGACATAATAAGACTTCGATGTGCTCTAGCGAACGATATAAAAGCCTTTCCTCTGCTAATGAGCTGCGTCATGGACAGAACCTATAAGCACTTAACAGCGGTAAATTATGACGGTCGCTCGCTGTGCATGACTGCGCGGCAGTCGCGGATCCAACGAGGTGCACTCCCGAAGTCGCTTCACTGCCCTTCTACTTTAGACGTAGAACAGCCGTTATGCATTATCTCCGCAAATAGTAAAGGTCAGCTATTGTTTACCTTTATTTACATAGGCGGTAAAAGTAGCTATCAAAGATACGAATCGAAGTCAATAAATCACTTTATCAAAGTGCAGAAACATACAGGGTGGTGCTTGTGCAATGGTACATATTTATAATTAACACACACTACGCCTTCACTATACCTACAATGATTTTAAAATGCCGTTAAATAGAGAGAAAGTTAAAGGTTATTTTTTAAACTCGAGGATGAATACGCCCCGTTACACCTTGTCGAAATTTAGACGACGGGAAGGTGTAACGGGCAGATACAGAGGGTTAGTACTCCATGTTGTAGACTAAGAAAGGCAACACCAAAACTTGACCAGATACAATTAGATTAAATCAGACCAAAAGAGTAACCGATAGCGATATCCGGTATCGAGACTTAGGCTATCTGGCGATCTTACAACATGGTGGCCCCGACCCCGGCGGATCAGCGAATCCTGCCCCGAACCAGATAGTGATTATTTGGACTGTGCCTCGGAAGCGCATTGATCAATCTTGTTGCCCGCACGCCCTCGTGTCCGATTATATTTTTAGTAGTTTACCCCGTGTAGAGAATTTGACTAACTTTATCAATATATTATATCAATATATATTATATTGATATATTACTGTGTCACCCAGTACACGAATTTACTTTACATAACAACCCCCAATCGATGCCTTGTTGTACCGACTTGTCTACATGGAGAGCGGATGATTAATTCCACGTACCCTGCGGAGCCTATATTTAACCGTCCGCCTCCTGTTCTGCACTTCGAGACTCCTTTTCTTCCGCACTGTTTAATACCTGTAGGTATCTATTTGTTATCGTGCGAAAGACGGCTTCCTGTGGCTTTCGCATGTGGGGAAATCCATAATGCTAGCGACCGCCGGGGTCGCTTGCTCAAGCTTCGGCAATTATCGGACAGCGGAAGGAGTAACAAGTAAACAAGGGCTTCATGATTAAATTGAACCAAAACACTACTCCCCGTTGAAATGTTAGAAAGAATTTTAAAACAGACCGAACAACTTAACGATGAACTATTAAAATGTGGGTCGGTGTGACAGTCAAGCATCCGTCAACAAGGTTTGGGGCGCATGATCGCCAGCGGAGTAAGGCGCCTACACATCGTCGACGGTATGGTATTATACATCATTATTCTGCAGAAGAACATGATTCCATCTACAAACTAGCTGCATGCTGACGGCTACTTTTTCCAAGATGACACTGCGCCATGCCATCGTGCAAATGTGGTCGTCGATTGGAACAAGATCGTCATCCTTGAATGGCCAGCTCAGTCACCAAACTTGAGTCAGATCCAAGACTTGTGGCATACCGTAAAATGCTGGTGAAATATCCAAGCATCGTCCAGGTAGCAAGAGAGAGCTGATAGAGTCGGTATTAGCAACATGGAACCTAGCTGTCATCAGAGACCACTTCATTAAGCTGTTTCATAACACTCTTCTAATAAAAAGTTTTAACAAGAAGCTTAAAACTTACATGTTTAATAGGTCTGCCTCGATTTCGTTGCATTCCTATTGATCTATAAACCATGATATTACTCGATATTACTCGGTAGTACTTGTTAGGGTCGTTGCACTCACCTTTGAGGCTGTTGTTAATTGCGCGCATTATAAATGTATGTTTTATGATAATAGTATTTCATTCCATGTCTGCCAGGTACAAGCCATTCATAAGAGCAAACGGTGGCCATTCAAGTACTAAGCTACCACTCTCACATTTCGAAAGACCCTTTACAGGTCCATCACACCAAAGAAGACGAATTACTTGGTCAAATAGTATTAACCTAGAAACAATAAAACTGCTTGTTTTCGTCTGTTTAAACCACTAGCCCTGTGCGCTGTGGTAACTCTGGCAAAACACAAGTTCCACTGGAATTACTTAATTAGAATTACATAGCTAATTAACCAAAAATACTTTAAATAAATTGCACATCATCGTACAGCAAACAGGCAGCTTAAAAATGAAAAAACACAGAAGTTTCAAAATTTCGGCTCTCTCTTCCAGGCTTTTGCACACTATTGTGCAATCCGTATATCAGTGAAAATAAAATATTTATTATTTATCAGTCTCATCTTGTAGACAAACGGATGTCCGATCCGCAACAAAAACTTTGTTATATTTGTAATGAACGGTTGGAGAAGATATTTTTCTTTTGTAACATTGCAGCATATTCAGGGCCGGCCTTAGGCACATGTTTAAGTGATAAGCCGAACAGGGCCGCAGATTTTAGGGGACCGCACAAATTCTTGGCCGCTGTCTTTTGCTAAAGTGAATTTCGCGAGAATGGCAACCGCTGCCCCCGTTGTCTAAGATCCACTGCCCAAAGGGGCCGATTAAACCTCCTCTGATAAGTGGATACTACCGGTCACGAAGCATTAAAGTTATCCAAGTGCACAGAATTCTAATGGGTTCGAATCCCACTTGACTGCTTATTTACGATTTTGATCAATTGTTATGCATGAATGACGTAATCTTAATGGAATCTAATCTAATCTAAAGACTTCTATAGCGCCGTTATCATAATGCCCGGGTCATCAGTCGATGGTCGCTTCAAGTCAAAATCGCAATCAACATCATAATCCTTTGGAGAACCTGGGTGGAATTCCGATGGGTCAGAGAAACCAGAAGCCAGACTACGTTGGGTAAGCAAGTTCGGACCAGAATGACATCAAAGAATTGACAGAACGAACTGAACTGAGCAGTTAATTCCAAGGCACTGGGCAGCTAACCAACAAGCCCCGAGAGCCTAACATTGCTTCGGTACGGGGCACAGCGACAATCACATTGTTCATTGATGGAGGTCAATGTTAGGGTCAATGTTATCAGTTAGGTTGAGGCACAAGGATGGAATGTAGATAGGTCGCCAGATTTAATGTAGTACTTTGTGAACTATGAGATAGATTTTGGAAAGAATTCTTTGCTCAATGGGCAGCCAGTGCAGCGGGTGTAATATTGGCTTGTTGTGCTGATATTTAGGAGGTCTTTGTCATGGCTGTGTCGAGAGAGTTTTGAACGATTTGCAGTTTGTGCTGATCTTCTTTGGTGAAACCAATAAGAAGTGGGTTACAGTAATCAAGTATAGGACCAATCCATTTGTTCTATCCCCCTCTAATTGTAGCTATCATATATATTGTACGGACCGAGCTAACTCGAAATTTAAATCTCTGAAATATAGCCACTATCGGTATGCAAACCGGCATCCTCACGCACAGAGGCGCCTTGATGTACGCTTTAACCAATGTAGCTAACCAGGCCAGTTGAGATACCATGGCGACGATTGTGACGTCAATATGTGTCAGGTCAAGTGAGGCCACCTGACATACATTTTAGCCAATGAACTAACCAGGCCAGTTTTGTCGCTACACTTGAATGACCGCGATTCACTCGACCGTAAAGGGCGTAAAAGAGGTCTGCCTTCGAGTGTTTTGTCCCAAGAGGAACTTGGATTGAGCGCTGTCACCTGTTATCGGTGTCCTTAGAGGAACATCGCATCAAACAATTGTTTCTTTTGTCTCATGACCCATTGTCCTTGCGGTCTTTTCTGGCGCCTCTGCTTATTGTTGTGGTCCTGCTTTTGAGTAGGTATCCAAAAGGATGCTACGTAAGTGCTCTGAATGATCGAATGGATGAATGAATGATATAATGAACGAAAGACTGAATGAACGAATGAACGAATGAACGAGTGAATGAAGGACTGAATGAACGAGCATAGAATGAATGAATGAAAGAGAAGAAGAAAGAATGAAAGAAGAAAAAAGAATGAATGAACGATTGAGTGAATGATTGAGTGAATGAAAAAACAAATGACTGAATGAACGAATGAATGAACGAACGAATGAATGAATGAATGAATGAATGATCAACCAAAAAACACATTTATTTTTATGCGTACGAGGAAAAGGAAAATGGTCGCCAACGAATTCCTGGAAATTTACAACCAAATTGAAATCCATTTTCGTCGTAACAAGACTTACAGTATCTAGATGTCTGGCCGACTGGTTTTGCTGGTAAGACGCCAGCACGCACAGTGAATTCAAGACCAACAAGCAGAGTTAGTACTTGGAGGGATAGCAGTCTGTGAAATTCCATGCTCCCACTAAGCCATCCATCCTTTAGTGGTCGGTATAAGTAGGTGTCAAGGCAAGTTGAGAGGATAGAAGGATATCCTTGCGTTGGATTGCTGAGGTCGTGCTTGGGTCTCAGCAGAGTAACCACTCGTAATCGTAATCGTAAACTCGAGATTTCTAAAGCGCCCAACAAAGCTAAGTGGCAGGAACCAGCTTATTCACAGGCGTTCATTCAAAACAAAATCGATTGGCAAGAAGGTTTCGGTTCCAGGTCGAGATCCCAGAGTCAGGCGGGTAGACAGTCATACGGCTACGATGGATGGTGTTTGGAATTGGAGCAGCAGGATAGATAAGGGGAAGCGAAAGAATAAGGATAGGATTTGTTTAAATATCTAAAAAATATGTTAACATCCATGCCACTGAAATGAATACGATGATGCTTTGTGTCCATATTGACGAGGCAATCACCTTGAGACCATGCTGAATGCAGTTATCCTTATCCGACAATGCAGTGTTTTAGTAAATGTAAAATGGAAATGTACACGCTTTTCTATAGCGACCTTGCCTAGTCATCATTTTTCAGTGAATTAATCTGGTGAGATCCTTTACCTCCGCTGCCCGTTTGAATGGGCGCCACCCATCTAAGGTCCTAGTGTATGGACCTTGATAGCCCGAGATTAAAATCTCTGGAATAAGCCACGACGGGGAAGCGAACCCGCATCTTCGTGCACAGAGGCGCTTTGATATACGTGTTAACCAATGTAGCTAACCAGGCCACCACGAAGAAACCAATGACTTATTGTCATGAGCATAAAAAATTTTAATGGGAAGTCATTTATCAGATTACACTCTGTCTGCCATCTTGAGCTTATAAACAAACCCAGCTGACGTCACATGTCCAGCGTCAAACTGCGACATATTAATCATAAGCAGGGTCTTTTTATACTGATTTACATTCAAGTGAACTGCGCATCCTGTCGACTTATAGTCTGTTGTGACGTCGAACATATGACAGGGCTGGTAATGTCTTTAAAATGTTACGACTAGACTTAAAATTTTAGCAACTACTTTATGTTCCAATAGAAGAATAAGAAGCTTGACTTTCGATCAAAGTCTTGACGACTAAACTCTCGCTAGAAAACTTCAGTTGCCCACACTCTTAAGAGTAATGTAGGCCCATATAGCAAATATAGACAGTAATGCACCAATAAACTTCATCGAAAGGACGGTCTAAACCATCGAACAATCAATCAGATTTATTGTGAGCTATTACCAATTTGTCACACACTTGATTTTAGTTACCATACACATCTACATTTTGTCTAGTTGCACACGGCATTAGAAGCCAGTAAATAATAGCTAATATGGTTCTAATTTATCGTGTTGTCATTTATAGTGTCTCTGAGGAGTTTCTTCTAAAGAGGCGTTACATAAAATTGCGATAACCATTACAGTTCTAGCCCGTTAGTGTCTGCTGTTAACAGACATTGATTTAGTGTCTATAGACACGAACTGATCAACTGGCGTTGTCCATGGGTGTCATTTGGTCCTTTTGTCTCTCACCCGTAACTGTTAGACTTTAGGCGAATTTATCCCTACTCGATTTTTCTTGTGTATTAGGCAACAGGCGAATATTATTCCAACGACCTGAAAAATATTCATATGCTGTTAAAACGGTCTCTAACTGGCTGGACCTCTGACTTTTTACAATACAATTCAATGTAACGATAAATGCATGTGTGTACCTGAGCATTTAGAAACGCCTTTAAGGAACCTTTAAAAGTGCAGAAGCATGGCTCTTTGACAGATGGAAAAACTGCGACTTGAGATCAACTGGGTACGGTTTCGGTAAAGAAACCTTGATTCACAATTTCTTAAATAAAAGAGTAAAGATAACAAAGCCTTTGATCCTTATGGAGTCGGTAATTATGTACCAATATCTCCTCTATGGAAATTCCTCCCTGGCATGACCCGAGGATAAAGGATCGCGGTTAAAGCAATTCAACGACAAGATGCCTTTCTTAACCTCCCAGTTTACGTTGATACTTTTTACCGACCCAGAAAGGATGAAAGCCTCAGAGGACATAGATGGCATGGTATCCGTGAGTGGTCACCATCCAAGTACTAACCAGGCCTGATATTGCCTATTTTCACATCGGGTTCCATCGTCATATACACAGCATTAGGACGCCTTCGAATGTATGTCAGTTAGTATCTCTCTGTGTGTCTTTATGTTTGTATTTATACGTGTCTCTGCATTTATTCTCTGTCTATGTCTTTGTGTCTTTCTCTGTCTGTCTATGTATTTGTCTCTGTCTTTGTATGTGCCAACCTGAAGCGCTGCGAAGCTACAGGCAAGTCCAATAATGATCGGTGCTTTCTCGTCAAGATATTCCTTCATAGCGTTGTAGCAACTCTAAAAAGCAATGATCGGCAAAACAGTTCGAAACTACTTCTCTGGCCTAAGATACGCAAAAGGAGGCCTATTTCGTCTTCTACTTAGCTACGATTTGTTTCAATGAGATTGGATAGGATTACATTGGACATCTTGGCTTAACACCTCCTGCTTTTGCGCTGCCACACTTCTTAGTGTTGATGTCTACGGTTCTGGTCTTCAGAAATAAGTAACCGTTGTTTGCCATCGATTGATACTTTGTGCGTTATTATTAGGGAGTGCAACACAAGTTATTAGATTAGGACATATTAGAATGCTATCAAGACTAACTGAAATAAAGACTCGAAGAAGAAGATGATTATGAAGAAGAAGAAGAAGAAAAAGAAGAAGAAAAAGAAGAAGAAGAAGAAGAAATAGAAGAAGAGGAAGTGGAGGAGGTATAGGAAGAGGAAGACGAGAAAAATGAGGAGGAGAAGAAAAAGAAGGAGAAGGAGAAGAAGATAACGATGAAGAAGAAGGTGGAGGGGAGAATGAGAAGGGCGAAGAGAAGAAGAAGAAGAAAAAAAACAAGAACACGAAGAAGGACACGAACAGAGAGAAATAATCAGTAGGCCTGCGTTTGCTTAAACTAATACCAAAAGCAATAACGGCTCTGAAGTATTAGCGACTTCCTTTTCCTGGCCTCGACATAAATTGGGGGAGCGTAATGCGTTTACTGACCGCCTGATCTCCCCACCGACAGTATACGGCCAATGTATTCATTCTTTTCACAATTATTTTTCGTTAATTCAATACAATTTTCAATTCACTTCAATTTTCTCTTTGAATTGTAACTAGTTCTTTGCATGGTGGCCTATTATATGTCATAAAGTCCCATTGTTAAAAATAAGGGAATATGTAATTCATACTTTGGTATGCAAGTATTCCTCATTGCCCTCTTGACAGAAGTATCTCACTGACAGGTCATCAATGTCTTTGCAGCACGTGTAAGGCACCTACGGTCAAATTCAACACACGAACACACAAGTAAATGACTAATATTATTCAGATGAGTTTCTTGGCCAGTGTTTTGACAAATAGATATGTCACTTCTGAGAGGCCCTTAAAAGATCTTATACACATGTTTAAACACATACATACTTAAAAGTAAAGGTAACAAACAGGCTTACACACCTCTAACAAAACTCCTCAGAGGCATAATTTTAATTAGAACGGTGAAGATGGCACATTTGCTCACTTACCTCTGCAGAAACTCCTAATAAGCATGTTACTGATGTCCATGGATTCTTCCTCTTATGCTACGCAAACACGTCCACATCATTCCAGCGTCAGGACTTACTTAATACTTAATCCTTCCTGTGCAGGTCTGCACATCTGGCAACGCAGCTTCTCCATTCATCTCTATGGACCTCCAGTCTTCCTCCCCCATTCCACCATCTCTCCCTATACTCAAGGTCGTCTCTGATGGTGTCTGGCCAGTTCTTCCTTGGTCTTTCCCCTCCTCGTCTTTTGAAACCTAGGATCTTTTCACCAGTTTTTATGACTGTGTTGCTCCCGTTCTCTATCAATGTTGATCTTGTCACAGTTCTCCGAGATAGTAAACTTGTTCTTAAATTCCAACTCATGTTGTTTTCTTATCGGCTCTTTCTTCAGGCTATCGGCATTGTCCTCTTTTTTCTGGTAGTATCTTTATTTTTATTTTTGTAACTAGAAGGTGGTGGTCTGATGCAGCATCTGCGCCTCTGTACACCCTGACATCTCTCAAAGATGACATCCACCTCCCAGATATACATACGTGGTCTATTTGGTTGCATGAATCAGGTGACTTCCATGCGACAGGACACCTTTATAAAATTCCAGATTGCTTTGGAACTCATTAACCGACGAGTAAAGAATGCAGGACTGAGTGGGCACCTAGTGACCTGGTATTCCACGGACGATCAAGCATTCAATACCTAACCTATAGGACTCGGTTTTTTAACTTCGCAGTGCTTGCCAAGGTCGTATCAACATAGCAGCCAACTACACGTGCTAGGGTGCATACATGTGCATAATATATGTATATACATTATATATACATGCATACATACATAGATAAATACATACATAGGTAAATAAATAAATATATACATAGATAAATACATACCTAAATACATACTCCCTCTTGTCACTACACAATATGATTTGACTTGTATGCCATTACTGTTATTCAAACATGACATTACTATTATTCTGTTACTACATAACATTGCATCATTACATAATATTATTATTGCAATTACATTAGATTTCAGTTATATTCAATTAGTGATTAAGTCTCTATTTATTAAAACTCACAAAAGTGTTTGGGTCGCCGTCGTAGTTGTGTAGATCGTAAAAGCTGCGTTGGTAATCCGTGTAACTGTTACTTCCGCAACACTCCCACTAAGGACATGAAGTGAATTAACAACACAAACGTTGCTTAGAAACTTATCCCTAAAACCATTACTACAACTATTAGCACATCTTCATACACTCTCACAACAAACCCAACCATTCCACCGCTGCTAGAAGTATAAATTGCAAAAACGCACTAATAATCTTAAAACATTAATTTATGATGATGACGGTGGTGATGGCATATGGTGATGTTGATGATGATGATGATGTTGATAATGATGATGGTGAGGATGATGATGGTGATAATGATGACGGTGGTGATGGCATATGATAATGATGCTGATGATGATGATGATGTTATTGATGATGATGATGATATTGATGACGGTGGGAAAGGCATATGATAATGATGTTGATGATGATGATGATGATGTTGTTGCTGATGATGATGATGATGAGTAGGATGATGATGATATTGATGAAGGTGGTGATGGCATATGATAATGATGTTGTTGATGATGATGATGATGTTGTTGTTGTTGATGATGATGATGATGATGATGATGATGAGGATGATGATGATGATGATGACGATATCACCACGTACATATCAACTGTAACTATTTAATTTTTTAGCGTCAGCATTAGAAGCCCGGTGGCCAGTCTTCTCCATGGCCACCTCATTTCGCTACCGACAGTATGCGATAAGTGTACTCATTTTGTAGCTGTACTTGTTAGGGGCGCAAGTGCAGCAGAAATCTTGAAGCATCTCTCTGACCTGGCGAAAGTTTGAATCCCCAACCTCTGGGTCGGCAGTCCAGAACACTAACCCGTATGCTAAACTAGCTTATACACCCCTTCTTCCTCTTATCTCTCTCTCCTCTCCAATTCCAAACAATACCCCCATAGCTGCCACGCTGTCTCTCCGTCTGACTGTTGGATCTTGACCTGGAACGGAACCCTTTTGCCTATCGATTTTGTTTTGACTGAGCGCCTGTGAATAAGCTGGTCCCCGCGGCGCGGCTTTCGTTGGGCGCTGTAGAAATTTCGGAATTACGATTACGATTACTGATCATTAATGGGGAGCTACCTGCTGTTGCATGGTATTCCACGATGAAGACAGTGCATCATTTGAAGTTTCGTTAACGTACATCGTTTTGAGGTCGTATCGCATCATCATTGCAACATCTTCGTCGTTAAACTAATCAAAGTGATTACAGGAAATGAGGTATAGCAGGCGAACAACAATTTCAAGGATTAGAATTGGCAAGATATCAAATGATTTGAATGTAATTCATAATTTCCTGAATAGTTTAAATTTCCTTCTGACCTATTATTAGTTATTATCGTGACAGCTGACTGCTATTGTAGTTTTTAGTAGTAGGTAGTAGTGGTTGTAGATGTAGTGGTAGTAGTAGTTTTTGTTGTTATTATTGTTGAAAATACTTATCCGAAGTAGAAATTATCTCTCTATTAAAAGTTCCTAGAAAAGACTCTGGAATTATTCATAGTTTGTAATTATTATTGTTACTTCCGTGGGTACTTATAAAACCAGAATACATACATATTGTACTCACCGAATTCCAGTACTCGGCAGTTACAATTACAATCAAGATTTCGGTCAAAATGATGAATCCGACGAGAAAGGAATACTGCAATGTTGTAAGCAATAGTAGGTCTCTATATGGATTCATTGAAGTTGTGAGATAATACTGTTTTAAGTTAATTATTAAATCCCGGCTGCTGACGATTAAGAACTCCTCTGTTTATGTAAAAGCAACTACTCGTGATGCGCAAACAGACCGGAAATTTCAAATGTGTATTTGTATTTGGTGCATGTAAGCATATTGCATACATGCATGTTCGTGTGTATGCATGCATGTATGTGTGCATCTATGTGTGTATGTATGTATGTATGTTCGTACATGTGTATGTGCATGTATATAATTATGTATGCATGCAAGCATGTATGTGTATCTATATATGTATGTATGTATGTATATATGCATGTATGAATCAGGACACTTATTATAGCACATTTAGGTACCTTACAGAACCACTTATTCCTGTACTGTTTATTGTGATTCTAGTTCACTTAAAGCGTTGGACTTCCTAAGCGCCACTTAGTGCCTAACTGAGCCGCAATATATTTATTACCTGTTATGTTATACTATATTGTGGAGATATGTACCTCGGACTCATACGGTCCACACAGAGGATATAAATGGAGTGGTCCATACTTACTATAAGCATGCATAGAATTGTTCAAAGGTGTCGAAGCCATGGGGTCGCTATAGAAAGCCCTGTATTTGTGAATGCCTAAATCGAACAATTGGACATAGCATTCTTAGCCATGGTGATTACATGGCT
Organism: Norana najaformis; assembly: GCA_964023275.1. Taxonomy (NCBI): domain Eukaryota; kingdom Metazoa; phylum Annelida; class Clitellata; order Crassiclitellata; family Hormogastridae; genus Norana; species Norana najaformis. The sequence goes on from OZ029928.1 coordinate 15,814,885, forward strand.
AGGAATCCATGCAACCGTAAAGTGAAAGCCAAACGATTCGTCCCACAGTGACATCTTGAGGAAATAATTATTATTCAGCACGTTTTATCACTAAACAAAGTAAGGCGAAAGTACTGTATATACTAACCATAGGCCTGAGAGTTCAAAATGAGCGCATTCTCTACATCCAATGGATATAGAAGACTTTACTTATTCCGATTAATTATTAATGATGATTTATAAATACAGTGTAATGACAGAATTACTAATTTTGAAACGATTTAGATTTATAGACCGAAATGGGGGCATATATCCAAAACGGCTATTAACAAAACTGTTTCCCTATTATTACTACCTTATTAATAAGCATTATTATTACTTTCGTTATTGTTATTATTGCAGTTGTTATTATTATTATTATCATCATCATCATCATTGTTGTTGTTTTGGTTTCAGTAGAACTGGAACCTTTGCTGAATTCATATATCATAATCAGTTTATAAAACTCTGAATGAGTTCTCATAGGTTAACTTACGATCCAGAGCGGAATGGAACTGGAGTCGGAGATGCAAGTTCCCCAGAGGCCGAGAAAGCCCAAGATGAAGACCACGGCTCCAACTGCTATGAACGTATAGACAGCTAATGCCCATACCTCGTTATACAGTCCGGCGCTATCGGCCGCTCCCAAGGCTTCGATCGCTCCCGGGTCAACCGCTAGCCAGATTCCAACACCCAGCATCACAGCACCAATCACCTACAACATACTGGCACCCATTAAAATATCTTGTTCAATGTAAATGTAAACGTACAGGTTTCTCTATAAACACTGTATGATCTCGACCCTACTCATTCTTCAGGGAATTTTTTGAGCGAGATCCTTCACCACCGCTGCCAATTTGAATCACCTACAACATATTGGCACCTGTTAGAATGTCTTGTTGAATGTGAGTGCAATTGTACACGTTTTTCTATAGCGACCCTATTCATTTTTTCAACGTCACGCCATTTAAGGTCTCTATGTACGGATCGTGCTACCCGGAGATTTGAATTGCTTAGGTAAGTCATGAACGGTATGTGAACCGGCATTCTCGGGCACAGAGGCGCTTTGAAGTACTTGTTAACCAATGTATCTAACCAGGCTAATCATATAACGCGTTTGCAAGGTTTTGAGAGAGCGGATACCAAGGCAGGAGTTCCACGGGACGTGAAATGCTGGGTATACCCCAGCGATTCTGAAGCATTTGGAAGATGGTGGAAACAATTGTTAATAATTTTATTTTGATGAAGTTTAGTACGAAATCTGGGGATGCACTTCAGCAATACAGACGGGTTTCCTGAAATGAACATTAGGTAAATTTAACCCATTTACAGTGAGTAATTCGATGGCTTGAGCGGCAAAAATGTGAGCAGTTCAGTAAGTCTATAGCGGCACGATCCTTTAGGTCAGTTCAAGTGGCAAAAGATTGGCAAAGGAGAGTTCAGCAGGAAACGAATAAACAAATAATAAACAATGTAAATGCAACCTCAGGTGAAATCAAATTGTCGCTAATATTCGAGCCTCTTCTCTTTGGCACTTATGCAGTTCAAAATTTCTCAAAAATCTTTCAAATTGGGGCTTACTGCTTAAAGTTTCAAAATGATCTTGACTCCAGGAAAGTCAAAATTTAATATCTATCACAAAGTAAACCAAAGAATAGAAATGTGCTAGAAATGGCGAAATTTCATTGTCATGTATTCTTGTTATCGAATCGCTGCAAAATTAACCAGCGGCCTAACATGTATATAGAAGAAACGTTTGCGCTGTTAAGCTATCATTTTATCAGCCTCACCCAAAAAACGACGTTGAAGCCGAACATGACGAACTTAATGCACTCCATCCTCTTCCTTGAATTTCTTTCACAAAATTGATCAAAAGTGAAAACTCTCCTGTGTAAACGGCGTCATCAAACTACCGTGTTGCTTATTAATTCCTCTCCACAGTTCGTAGGTGTTTGCTATACGACGATGTGGAGCTCAGGTTTATAACTCGTCAGCAACAGAAATAACAAAACTACACAGGTCTCAAAGTCTAACTGCCAAAGAGAATAGTTCAGGTTCTCAGCGATTTTGATTGACTGCTTATGAACAGCAATACAGTTGCCTTGATTGGGTCATCGATCGAGCCATCGATCGAGTCATCAATCGGGTCATCGATCGGGTCATCGATCTGGGCATCGATCGGGCCATCGATCGGGCGACCATAAAATGGAACACTTAACCATCTGAGTCAACTCAGACTGCCATGCATCCAGAGTCACTTTCTGAGAACCAATTGAGAATGGGAGTTAAGAAGAGTGTTCTGTTTTTTGGATTACTGTGGTCGTGTGAGCACTTCAGCCGAAAACCTCTCCAAACCCAAATACCACATGTTTCTGCCGTGTTTCTACTGAAGCGCTAGTCAAGTGCTCAATCATCACCATTGCATAAGTAGATCTAGATACATAATGATTCACCATAAAGTTCATAGAGTAGGAATAAGCACTGCGAGATAAGCGATAAGATTACATATAAATATCTATGCATACGATGTATACACCTATAGTATATATATACAGCATATATACATACTTACAAACATATATATATTGGTTCACAAGAAGACCTTATCCTATACCACACGCATACGCACAACATGCCTTCTTACACCTGATGCGCCGTGTAAGCTCGCAACTATAAAAATCTACACTTATATTAAACTAACATCATAGCCGTCTTGCACGCTTTTATCTGACCCATGATACGAACTCACCAACACTTCACCTCTTGCAATTTCTGTGTTGGTCTTTCACTCAAAACTGAAAATATTACTTTTCCAAAAATCTTATCCTGATTCTTCCTCTTCCTCTTATCTGTCTCCTCGCTCCAATTTCAAACACCATCCACCGTAGCCGTCTAACTATCTGCCTGACTGACTCTTGGATCTTGACCTGGAACCGAACCCTTCGGGCCTATCGATTTTGCATTGATTGAGAGCCTGTGAATAAGCTGGTTCCCGCGACTTAGCTTTCGCTGGGTGCTGTAGATATCTCGAAATATCGATTACGATTTTTAACTACAGATGCTTTTTTTAAAATGCTTAAAAAACAGGTCGTTTTAAGCAGCTAAATAAATATCTAAAAATATGTTAACCTGTATGCCACTGAAATGGATACGATGATTTTTTGGTGTCCATATTGACGAGGCAATCACCTTGAGACCATGCTGAATGCAGTTAAACTTATCCGACAAGACTGAGGACTTGCACAATGCAGTGTTTAAGTAAATGTAAAATGGAAATGTACACGCTTTTTCTATAGCGACCTTGCCTAGTCATCATTTTTCAGTGAATTAATCTGGTGAGATCCTTTACCTCCGCTGCCCGTTTGAATGGGCGCCACCCATTTAAGGTCCTAGTGTATGGACCTTGATAGCCCGAGATTAAAATCTCTGGAATAAGCCACGATCGGTACGCGAACCCGCATCTTCGTGCACAGAGGCGCTTTGATATACGTGTTAACCAATGTAGCTAACCAGGCCACCACGAAGAAACCAATGACTTATTGTCATGAGCATAAAATTTTTAATGGGAAGTCATTTATCAGATTACACTCTGTCTGCCATCTTGAGCTTATAAACAAACCCAGCTTGACGTCACATGTCCAGCGTCAAACTGCGACATATTAATCATAAGCAGGGTCTTTTTATACCGATTTACATTCAAGTGAGATGCGCATCCTGTCGACTTATAGTCTGTTGTGACGTCGAACATATGACAGGGCTGGTAATGTCTTTAAAATGTTACGACTAGACTTAAATTTTTAGCAACTACTTTATGTTCCAATAGAAGAATAAGAAGCTTGACTTTCGATCAAAGTCTTGACGACTAAACTCTCGCTAGAAAACGTCAGTAGCCTACACTCTAATGTAGGCCCCTATAGCAAATACAGACAGTAATGAACCAATAACCTTCATCAAACTAACGGTCAATTCTGCCTAACAAACAATAAGAATTATTGTGTTCTATTACCAACTTGTCAGACACTTGTTTTTAGTTACCACACAAGTCTACATTTTGTCTAAGTGCAGACAGCATTACACAACAGTAAGTAATATGTAAGAAGGTTCTAATTATCGTGTCGTCATTTTTTAGTGCCTTTAGGAAGTTTCTCGTAAAGAGGAGCAATGCAAAATTGCGATAACAATTACAGCTCTATCATCGTTAGTGACTGCTGTATCGATCAACTGGCGTCGTCCATGGGTGTCATTTAGTCCTGTGTCTCTCATCCGCAGCTGTTAGTCTTTAAACGAATTCAGCGCTACTCGATTTTTCTTGTTTATCAGGCAACAGACGAATATGAATCCAAGGACCTGAAAGAAATATTAAATACGCTGTTACACGGTCTCTAACTGACTGAGCTTACGACTTCTTACAATATTCTTATTTCTGTATTTATTAGGCGCCACTATCTAATGACTAACATTAATCGATGGCGCCGAACAATTGTGAGTAAAGGATTTGCTCAAGCTCCCTACTCAGTAATCGTTTCAGGAAAGGCTCAAACCAGTACTCTCCGCATTACAAGCCGAGGGTTCTTTCAATCGGCTACCGTGCCTCACAATACAATTCAGCGTAACGCTGAATGTATGTGTGCACCTGAACATTTATATAATGCCTTTAAAGAACCTCTGAAACATGGCTCTGTGACAGATGGAAAAACTGCGACATGAGATCAAGCGAAAATGTATTGTTTTCCTTCTCTGCAGGTGCGTTTTCGGAATAGAAACCTTGATTCACAATTGCCTAAATATAAAAAGTCAAGCTAACAAAGCCTTTGATCCTTATGGGGTCGGTAATTATGTACCAACGTCTACACTACGGAAATTTCTCGCGGGCCTGACCCCGAGATTAAAGGATCACGATTACAGCAATTCAACGACAAGACGCCTTTCTTTACTTCCCAGTTTGTGTTGGTACTTACTTACCGACACAGAAAAGATGAAGGCCTAAATGGACATCAAATGGCATGGCATCGATGAATGGTCATCATGCAAGTACTAACCGGGCTTGATGTTGCTTAATTTCACATGGGGTGCCACTGTCGTACACATTGCATTAAAATGGGTGTCTTTACGTTAATCTCTGCATCTAATATGCATATGTGTTTGATGCTGTAATGTGACTTATTGTGTAGCTAATAGTGGGCGGGGTGGCAGTCTACCGAATGTGTCGATTTTAAACTTTATTGTCGTTTTTTCCCCATAAATTTAATCAATTAAAGTTGTCGTTTCTAATTAAACAATTTTATTTTGTATCTCTTGCTCCTTTCTTCTTCTACTGGCAGATAAATTTAATTATTATTTATTCTTCTTTATGTCTGTTTTCGTTGTCGCTATGACGGACGTTGGCTGACCTGTGTTTACTGGTTCCTGACATTGATGGCACAGTGAAATTCCAGCCACAGGCTCGTAATTTATGGTCTTAGGTTCACACTAACACGGCCGGCCCTCTTTTAATTTTCTGTATTCATGAGAACGGAAGAGCTGTTCTTTTCTTTCTTAGGTCACGCCTTTTTATCTGCTGTGCGGGTTTCCTTGTGACTAAAATATCACTTAGGTTTGCTTAGGCAGCGCCTTTGTGAAGATACATCATATCGCGATAAATAAAATGTCTAGATGGCTAACTAATTGATCATGTAGCGTAACTTCTTATTCAGATCTAAATCTAAAAAGTAAAGCATTAATAACAACATATGTTGAGATTTCAGAATCTTGACTTTATTGTTCCTCAAAATCAAGAATGCACATTGCAATCAGTCGTAGTAATAAATGAGTGTCAACATGTAAACCCAGAGGGAACAATATTGTTCCGCTAGTAAAGGTCAGCTATTGTTTACCTTTATTTACATAGGCGGTAAAAGTAGCTATCAAAGATACGAATCGAAGTCAATAAACCACTTTATCAAAGTGCAGAAACATACAGGGTGGTGCTTGTGCAGTGGTACATATTTATAAATAACACACACTACGCCTTCACTATACCTACAATCAAAAGCTGTTCTAACTGTGTTTGAAAAGGTGAACAGTGAGTTACGAAAACAGATGCTTTGACAAGAAAATCCATAGGAATGAGCTACATATCAAAATAAAGAACTGTTTAACCAAACATGCGCGATTGATATATTTTTTTTATTTACTGCAAGAACTATAGTATAATTATCGTGTACATGCAGGTTCGGATAGGAAAAAATATATTAAAAGTTTACAGCTAAGAATTTACTTTCAAATTTATACATAAACAGACCAAAGTCGCAGCTATTGGCAAAATCAAAGGGCAGTAATTATAGACTGTGAAAACAGCTGAGCACCACCTCTAAAAGGAAAGTAAGCAGTAAATTAGGTGCCGAGAATTTAGGCTATTTCAATCCGAAATCATAATTTCTGAGCCGTGAATTTCTGATTTTAAAATAAGAAAAATTATATACAATGAAACATAATTTAAAAGATACATTTTTCATAAACTACTAACTAAGTATTAACTTACTAAAGACAATTAAAATATTCGGTAGACAATATGGACTGTGAATCCAATGCCAGTGAATTCAACTCTCTTCATCAAAGAGCAAATCCCGTCTTCTTTTATTCTGTTATACATGTATGCAGTACACAAGCCAGTAAACCGGTACTATATTTACAACATACAACGTGAACAAATTAACATTATAAGCCTAATCAGTTCTAATATATGTGATCATGCCTGAGCCTGAGAAAACTCTCAAAAAATCAGGGATGTTTTTGGCTTTTTACGAGAAACCCGCTCAAAAAGCAAATAGGCATAAATTACGTCAAAATGAGAGCTTTCCACTTTATATTCCTCGATGCTTTAGCCAACAAACTGTAAATCGCTGTGTATAGTTTGCTGTCTAGGTATTTTTATTCTCAATTTCATTATGAACTACAAGAAAAACTAGATTTACCATACCTCCTTAGTGTCCCAATGTGAAGTCGTGTGTATCGATATATTTTGCAAATTACCAAGTCTTCTGAATACTCGTCCTGGCCAGTTTTCATTGAGATGGCAATCCAAGAAGTGTATGAATGCACTCAAACTTACTTTAAGGCCTACTCGTAAATATTCGCGAACCATAGGCACAGCGACTTAGGTTGAGTCATAGTCATGGTAAAGTATCTCGCAATTTCTCAAACCTACAGTACGTTTAGCCAAGGAAAGACCCACATCTTCAAACATTTGTAATTTATTTTACAATTTATTGATAAAAGCACGAAATTGTCACCTAATTACTCAGCAATACCAGCCCGGTGTAATATAAAAGAAATGTGATTTTACCACTCTGAGAGGGTTATCAGGAAACGCTCACACCTGCGAACTCACAACCGCGCCAAATCTGTCGTTGCGAATTTCCCGCTCTCAACTGCCCCAGACCCTAATCATCCGTCGTCGTTCTTATAATTACCATCACCACCGTCACAACCATGGTTCGTTGAGAGATTAAAATCAAAGTCTTCACATAACTGCAAACATTTTAGAGCTCAATAGCTGTAAAAGTAATAGTTCAGTAACTGCACACATTCTATTATCATTCTGACAATCTGTAGGACAATACACGTGATGTAGATAACAGACAGTCTTTCGATGTCTTTCCGATTTTCTACATGGTAGTAATTTGAATAACTGCTAGCATCTTAGTATTTTCTTGAAGCCGGCTGGGTTTCTTCGCCGTTCTCTTAACGAGGCGGAACACTGATGTTCCTGTTTTCGATGCGCCGGCGACGACGGCAGTACAGCCATTTGACGCCCTTTTTGAATTCGTTGTACTTGAAGAAGTAGACGAGAGGATTGAAGCAACAGTTGGAATAGGCCAGCACCATTGAAATGTTTGCTAAAGAGTCGTTGGTGGTAGGGACCAAGTATAAGTCGAAGTAATGTAGAGATCCTATGATTTGCTTCAGTGTGTTGCAGACGACGAAGACGAGTACAATGAAGAGCAATGTCTTCAGGATATTCTTCCTCGCGTTGTCAAAGGTCTTGTTGGCCATCGGCTGGACCTTCCGGTGCAGTGAACGAACCATTCCTATGTAGCAGAACCCGATGACAATCAAAGGTATTAAGAAATCGAACGAGAAGCTCATGAAACCGGCGAATTTCTTGACGTAACGATTCGGAAAGCACGTAAACAAACAGACGCCGTTGACAACCCTTGTGCTGGGTGCCGTGTACGACAGCTTTATGCTGACCCCGGCCAAGTTGATGACGACCAAGGAGCATAAGACCATTCGGCGGTTCAGGCGGAGCTTGTGCTGGATGGGATAAACGATTTCGGCGTACCTCTCGACGGTCAGAGCGACGATACTGAAGACCGACGAGGAGAATAACCCCATGAAGACGGATCGATTCAACCAGAGACGGCACTTCAACTCCCCTCTGATCCCGTCCTCGATGGTGGACACGTCACTCGAATACAACAGGATGCCAAAGAGGCTCACAATGAGATCGAGGACGCACTGGTTGATCAGGTAGTAGTTAGCCAGGCGCCGACGCAGAGGTTCATACGTCAACATGACGATCGTCACCTGGAGGTTGCCAATGACGCCCAAAGCGCCGATGACCAGGGAAGCGATGCGAATGAAAAGATTCAAATTCGTTGAAGGTTTGACTGATGGTATAGTGCCAGAGGTACTGGAGATGTTGGAGAGAGCAATGAAGAAGTAAGAGAGTCCAGTTGGAACTTCGGATGAAGACGAACTTAACGTTTGAAGTGTTGCTTCGGAGTTCAAATCTGTCGTCAACATCATGTCTTATTCGTCTGGGTGATTGCGATGGAAAAATCTTTTTCAAAAGTTGCCTATCACGAAGTTTTACGGCGCCAGGTCAGGTAAATATCTACCTGGGAATAACAGTGTTGACAGGAAATCAGAAGCCAGCTGTTTAGTAAGTAGACGTTCTAGGAACGTCACTCTAACAACAAATGCACTTGAATATACTTTGTGTTATAAACGTACACGATGAAGATTAAGTCTAAATATCAAGTCAAAAGTCAGTCATGTTGTCATTTTAAAATTTTTATAGCGCCTCACAAGGCGTAGGCTATTACTGGTTATACTCTTGACTATACTCAAGGTAAATTTCTTTAATTCTTGTTGTATATCCGTCATTTTATAAGGCGTTCGATTGACTACTTGGAGAAATCGGGGTCGCATCAAGAGAAGGACAATGTAGTTCGTCAAAGACACGCCAGTTCCGCATACTCTTAAATTATAAAAATCCACTTGGCTTACTTACCTTAATGGTACTATACACCTGCCTTTTACATAAATTTCTTCTGAAAACTGTTCATAACCTAAAACCCCGTGCAATCAAAGAATCACAGTTTGACCAGCCAACTTGAACTGTCCAGTGCGCGCCTTGGATGATCAAGATCCTCGCGTTGTCCGCGGACAGATAGCTGACTTATATAGCTTGCGCTTGAGTGCAAAACAATTTTTATATGCGTCGATTATATGCGATTTGCCAAAGGAAAGCACGTGCTGACACATGTACTGATAGTTATGTGACGAGCCACCGACCTAGCTCTCGATGGCTTGTACACGCTGGCTTTGGAAAGGTCTTGTTTTGGATTGATCCAATCACGTCGCACTATATGTTTAAACAATCCAGAAAATGTTCTTGTTATTCATAGCGCATGCAGCTGAAAATTACCCTAAATGTCGTTGTTCAGGTGAAGTATTTAGAGGAGAATTGCCATGAAGCTATTCTGTAAGAATTATAAACAGACGCACCACCCATGGTGGCCACATTGTTACAATGCACTCATTAAATATACACAAGTAATTCGACAGAAGTAATTAGGCCTAGACATAATAAGACTTCGATGTGCTCTAGCGAACGATATAAAAGCCTTTCCTCTGCTAATGAGCTGCGTCATGGACAGAACCTATAAGCACTTAACAGCGGTAAATTATGACGGTCGCTCGCTGTGCATGACTGCGCGGCAGTCGCGGATCCAACGAGGTGCACTCCCGAAGTCGCTTCACTGCCCTTCTACTTTAGACGTAGAACAGCCGTTATGCATTATCTCCGCAAATAGTAAAGGTCAGCTATTGTTTACCTTTATTTATATAGGCGGTAAAAGTAGCTAACAAAGATACGAATCGAAGTCAATAAACCACTTTATCAAAGTGCAGAAACATACAGGGTGGTGCTTGTGCAGTGGTACATATTTATAATTAACACACACTACGCCTTCACTATACCTACAATGATTTTATCAAAAGCCGTTAAATAGAGAGAAAGTTAAAGGTTATTTTTTAAACTCGAGGATGAATACGCCCCGTTACACCTTGTCGAAATTCAGACGACGGGAAGGTGTAACGGGCAGATACAGAGGGTTAGTACTCCATGTTGTAGACTAAGAAAGGCAACACCAAAACTTGACCAGATACAATTAGATTAAATCAGACCAAAAGAGTAACCGATAGCGATATCCGGTATCGAGACTTAGGCTATCTGGCGATCTTACAACATGGTGGCCCCGACCCCGGCGGATCAGCGAATCCTGCCCCGAACCAGATAGTGATTGTTTGGACTGTGCCTCGGAAGCGCATTGATCAATCTTGTTGCCCGCACGCCCTCGTGTCCGATTATATTTTTAGTAGTTTGCCCCGTGTAGAGACTTGACTAACTTTATCAATATATTATATCAATATATATTATATTGATATATTACTGTGTCACCCAGTACACGAATTTACTTTACATAACAACCCCCAATCGATGCCTTGTTGTACCGACTTGTCTACATGGAGAGCGGATGATTAATTCCACGTACCCTGCGGAGCCTATATTTAACCGTCCGCCTCCTGTTCTGCACTTCGAGACTCCTTTTCTTCCGCACTGTTTAATAGGTATCTACTTGTTATCGTGCGAAAGACGGCTTCCTGTGGCTTTCGCATGTGGGGAAATCCATAATGCTAGCGACCGCCGGGGTCGCTTGCTCAAGCTTCGGCAATTATCGGACAGCGGAAGGAGTAACAAGTAAACAAGGGCTTCATGATTAAATTGAACCAAAACACTACTCCCCGTTGAAATGTTAGAAAGAATTTTAAAACAGACCGAACAACTTAACGATGAACTATTAAAATGTGGGTCGGTGTGACAGTCAAGCATCCGTCAACAAGGTTTGGGGCGCATGATCGCCAGCGGAGTAAGGCGCCTACACATCGTCGACGGTATGGTATTATACATCATTATTCTGCAGAAGAACATGATTCCATCTGCAAACTAGCTGCATGCTGACGGCTACTTTTTCCAAGATGACACTGCGCCATGCCATCGTGCAAATGTGGTCGTCGATTGGAACAAGATCGTCATCCTTGAATGGCCAGCTCAGTCACCAAACCTGAGTCAGATCCAAGACTTGTGGCATAAAATGCTGGTGAAATATCCAAGCATCGTCCAGGTAGCAAGAGAGAGCTGATAGAGTCGGTATTAGCAACATGGAACCTAGCTGTCATCAGAGACCACTTCATTAAGCTGCTTCATAACACTCTTCCAATAACAAGTTTTAACAAGAAGCTTAAAACTTACATGTTTAATAGGTCTGCCTCGATTTCGTTGCATTCCTATTGATCTATAAACCATGATATTACTCGATATTACTCGGTAGTACTTGTTAGGGTCGTTGCACTCACCTTTGAGGCTGTTGTTAATTGCGCGCGTTATAAATGTATGTTTTATGATAATAGTATTTCATTCCATGCCTGCCAGGGTCAAGGCCATTCATAAGAGCAAACGGTGGCCATTCAAGTACTAAGCTACCACTCTCACGTTTCGAAAGACCCTTTACAGGTCCATCACACCAAAGAAGACGAATTACTTGGTCAAATAGTATTAACCTAGAAACAATAAAACTGCTTGTTTTCGTCTGTTTAAACCACTAGCCCTGTACGCTGTGGTAACTCTGGCAAAACACAAGTTCCACTGGAATTACTTAATTAGAATTACATAGCTAATTAACCAAAAATACTTTGAATAAATTGCACATCATCGTACAGCAAACAGGCAGCTTAAAAATGAAAAAACACAGAAGTTTCAAAATTTCGGCTCTCTCTTCCAGGCTTTTGCACACTATTGTGCAATCCGTATATCAGTGAAAATAAAATATTTATTATTTATCAGTCTCATCTTGTAGACAAACGGATGTCCGATCCGCAACAAAAACTTTTTTATATTTGTAATGAACGGTTGGAGAAGATATTTTTCTTTTGTAACATTGCAGCATATTCAGGGCCGGCCTTAGGCACATGTTTAAGTGATAAGCCGAACAGGGCCGCAGATTTTAGGGGACCGCACAAATTCTTGGCCGCTGTCTTTTGCTAAAGTGAAATTCGGGAGAATGGCAACCGCTGCCCCCATTGTCTAAGATCCACTGCCCAAAGGGGCCGATTAAACCTCCTCTGATAAGTGGATACTACCGGTCACGAAGCATTAAAGTTATCCAAGTGCACAGAATTCTAATGGGTTCGAATCCCACTTGACTGCTTATTTACGATTTTGATAAATTGTTATGCATGAATGACGTAATCTTAATGGAATCTAATCTAATCTAAAGACTTCCATATCGCCGTTAACATAATGCCAGGGTCATCAGTCGATGGTCGCTTCAAGTCAAAATCGCAATCAACATCGTAATCCTTTGGAGAACCTGGGTGGAATTCCGATGGGTCGGAGAAACCAGAAGCCAGACTACGTTGGGTAAGCAAGTTCGGACCAGAATGACATCAAAGAATTGACAGAACGAACTGAACTGAGCAGTTAATTCCAAGGCACTGGGCAGCTAACCAACAAGCCCCGAGAGCCTAACATTGCTTCGGTACGGGGCACAGCGACAATCACATTGTTCATTGATGGAGGTCAATGTTAGGGTCATTGTTATCAGTTAGGTTGAGGCACAAGGATGGAATGTAGATAGGTCGCCAGATTTAATGCAGTACTTTGTGAACTATGAGATAGATTTTGGAAAGAATTCTTTGCTCAATGGGCAGCCAGTGCAGCGGGTGTAATATTGGCTTGTTGTGCTGATATTTAGGGGGTCTTTGTCATGGCTGTGTCGAGAGAGTTTTGAACGATTTGCAGTTTGTGCTGATCTTCTTTGGTGAAACCAATAAGAAGTGGGTTACAGTAATCAAGTATAGGACCAATCTATTTGTTCTATCCCTTTTAGATTGTAGCTATCATAGATATTATACGGACCGAGCTAACTCGAAATTTAAATCTCTGAAATATAGCCACTATCGGTATGCAAACCGGCATCCTCACGCACAGATGTACGCTTTAACCAATGTAGCTAACCAGGCCAGTTGAGATACCATGGCGACGATTGTGACGTCAGTATGTGTCAGGTCATGTGAGGCCAGCTGACATACACTTTAGCCAATGAACTAACCAGGCCAGTTTTGTCGCTACACTTGAATGACCGCGATTCACTCGACCGTAAAGGGCGTAAAAGACGTCTGCCTTCGAGTGTTTTGTCCCAAGAGGAACTTGCATTGAGCGCTGACACCTGTTATCGGTGTCCTTAGAAGCACATGGCATCAAACAATTGTTTCTTTTGTCTCATGACCCATTGTCCTTGTGGTCTTTTCTGGCGCCTCTGCTTGTTGTTGTGGTCCTGCTTTTGAGTAGGTATCCAAAAGGATGCTACGTAAATGCTGTGAATGATCGAATGGATGAATGAATGATATAATGAACGAAAGAAGGAATGAATGAAGAAACAGCGAATGAACGAATGATTGAATGAACGAATGAACGAATGAACGAGTGAATGAAGGACTGAATGAACGAGCATAGAATGAATTAATGACCGAATTAGAATGAATGAATGAAAGAGAAGAAGAAAGAATGAAAGAAGAAAAAAGAATGAATGAACGAATGAGTGAATGATTGAGTGAATGAAAAAACAAATGACTGAATGAACGAATGAACGAACGAACGAATGAATGAATGAATGATCAACCAAAAAACACATTTATTTTTATGCGTACGAGGAAAAGGAAAATGGTCGCCAACGAATTCCTGGAAATTTACAACCAAAATGAAATCCATTTTCGTCGTAACAAGACTTACAGTATCTAGATGTCTGGCCGACTGGTTTTGCTGGTAAGACGCCGGCACGCACAGTGAATTCAAGACCAACAAGCAGAGTTAGTACTTGGAGGGATAGCAGTCTGTGAAATTCCATCCTCCCACTAAGCCATCCATCCTTAAGTGGTCGGTATAAGTAGGTGTCAAGGCAAGTTGAGAGGATAGAAGGATATTCTTACGTTGGATTGCTGAGGTCGTGCTTGCGTCTCAGCAGAGTAACCACTCGTAATCGTAATCGTAAACTCGAGATTTCTAAAGCGCCCAACAAAGCTAAGTGGCAGGAACCAGCTTATTCACAGGCGTTCATTCAAAACAAAATCGATTGGCAAGAAGGTTTCGGTTCCAGGTCGAGATCCCAGAGTCAGGCAGGTAGACAGTCATACGGCTACGATGGATGGTGTTTGGAATTGGAGCAGCAGGATAGATAAGGGGAAGAGAAAGAATAAGGATAGGATTTGTTTAAATATCTAAAAAATATGTTAACATCCATGCCACTGAAATGAATACGATGATGCTTTGTGTCCATATTGACGAGGCAATCACCTTGAGACCATGCTGAATGCAGTTATCCTTATCCGACAAGACTGAGGACTTCCACAATGCAGTGTTTTAGTAAATGTAAAATGTAAATGTACACGCTTTTTCTATAGCGACCTTGCCTACTCACTTTTTCAGTGAATTAATCTGGTGAGATCCTTCACCTTTGCTGCCCGTTTGAATGGGCGCCACGCCATTTAAGGTCCCCGTGCACGGATCGTGCTAGCCCGAGATTAAAATCTCTGAAATAAGCCACGACGGGGAAGCGAACCCGCATCTTCGTGCTCAGAGGCGCTTTGATATACGTGTTAACCAATGTAGCTAACCAGGCCACCACGAAGAAACCAATGACTTATTGTCATGAGCATAAAAATATTAATGGGAAGTCATTTATCAGATTACACTCTGTCTGCCATCTTGAGCTTATAAACAAACCCAGCTGACGTCACATGTCCAGCGTCAAACTGCGACATATTAATCATAAGCAGGGTCTTTTTATACTGATTTACATTCAAGTGAGCTGCGCATCCTGTCGACTTATAGTCTGTTGTGACGTCGAACATATGACAGGGCTGGTAATGTCTTTAAAATGTTACGACTAGACTTAAATTTTTAGCAACTACTTTATGTTCCAATAGAAGAATAAGAAGCTTGACTTTCGATCAAAGTCTTGACTACTAAACTCTCGCTAGAAAACTTCAGTTGCCCACACTCTTAAGAGTAATTAGAAGCCAGTTAATAATATCTAATATGGTTCTAATTTATCGTGTTGTCATTTATAGTGTCTCTGAGGAGTTTCTTCTAAAGAGGCGTTACATAAAATTGCGATAACCATTACAGTTCTAGCCCGTTAGTGTCTGCTGTTAACAGACATTGATTTAGTGTCTATAGACACGAACTGATCAACTGGCGTTGTCCATGGGTGTCATTTGGTCCTTTTGTCTCTCACCCGTAACTGTTAGACTTTAGGCGAATTTATCCCTACTCGATTTTTCTTGTGTATTAGGCAACAGGCGAATATTATTCCAACGACCTGAAAAATATTCTTATGCTGTTAAAACGGTCTCTAACTGGCTGGACCTCTGACTTTTTACAATACAATTCAATGTAACGATAAATGTATGTGTGTACCTGAGCATTTAAAAAACCCTTTAAGGAACCTCTAAAAGTGCAGAAGCATGGCTCTTTGACAGATGGAAAAACTGCGACTTGAGATCAACTGGGTACGGTTTCGGTAAAGAAACCTTGATTCACAATTGCTTAAATAAAAGAGTAAAGATAACAAAGCCTTTGATC
Source organism: Norana najaformis (assembly GCA_964023275.1). Classification (NCBI taxonomy): domain Eukaryota; kingdom Metazoa; phylum Annelida; class Clitellata; order Crassiclitellata; family Hormogastridae; genus Norana; species Norana najaformis. Next base: position 15,830,873 of record OZ029928.1, read on the forward strand.
CTTATGGAGTCGGTAATTATGTACCAATATCTCCTCTATGGAAATTCCTCCCTGGCATGACCCGAGGATAAAGGATCGCGGTTAAAGCAATTCAACGACAAGATGCCTTTCTTAACCTCCCAGTTTACGTTGATACTTTTTACCGACCCAGAAAGGATGAAAGCCTCAAAGGACATCAGATGGCATGGTATCCGTGAATGGTCACCATCCAAGTACTAACCAGGCCTGATATTGCCTATTTTCACATCGGGTTCCATCGTTATATACACAGCATTAGGACGCCTTCGAATGTATGTCAGTTAGTATCTCTCTGTGTGTCTTTATGTTTGTATTTATACGTGTCTCTGCATTTATTCTCTGTCTATGTCTTTGTGTCTTTCTCTGTCTGTCTATGTATTTGTCTCTGTCTTTGTATGTGCCAACCTGAAGCGCTGCGAAGCTACAGCCAAGTCCAATAATGATCGGTGCTTTCTCGTCAAGATATTCCTTCATAGCGTTGTAGCAACTCTAAAAAGCAACGATCGGCAAAACAGTTCGAAACTACTTCTCTGGCCTAAGATACGCAAAAGGAGGCCTATTTCGTCTTCTACTTAGCTACGATTTGTTTCAATGAGATTGGATAGGATTACATTGGACATCTTGGCTTAACACCTCCTGCTTTTGCGCTGCCATACTTCTTAGTGTTGATGTCTACGGTTCTGGTCTTCAGAAATAAGTAACCGTTGTTTGCCATCGATTGATACTTTGTGCGTTATTATTAGGGAGTGCAACACAAGTTATTAGATTAGGATATATTAGAATGCTATCAAGACTAACTGAAATAAAGACTCGAAGAAGAAGATGATTATGAAGAAGAAGAAGAAGAAGAAGAAGAAGAAGAAGAAGAAGAAATAGAAGAAGAGGAAGAGGAGGAGGTATAGGAAGAGGAAGAGGAGAAAAAAAGGAGGAGAAGAAAAAGAAGAAGAAGGAGAAGAAGATAACGATGAAGAAGAAGGTGGAGGGGAGAATGAGAAGGGCGAAGAGAAGAAGAATAAGAAAAAAACAAGAACACGAAGAAGGACACGAACAGAGAAATAATCAGTAGGCCTGCGTTTGCTTAAACTAATACCAAAAGCAATAACGGCTCTGAAGTTTTAGCGACTTCCTTTTCCTGGCCTCGACATAAATTGGGGGGCGTAATGCGTTTACTGACCGCCTGATCTCCCCACCGACAGTATACGGCCGATGTATTCATTCATTTCACAGCTGAGTTTATTACTGAGCAGTAGTAGAAAAATCTTGGCGGAGATTTGAATTTCCAACCTCTGGGCTGACAGTTCAGGACAGTAAACACTAGACTCCTAAGCAACCTAGTGAATAAAAAGGCAACTGTCAGCTGACTTATAGCCACCTGTAACAGTCTGACTATGAAATAAATTTATGCATGGGTCAATGTGGCTGAGTTTTTTTTCTGAATCTTCAATCAGATACGTTTGCCTTCTATCACTACTTATTATTTTTCGTTAATTCAATACAATTTTCAATTCACTTCAATTTTCTCTTTGAATTGTAACTAGTTCTTTGTATGGTGGCCTATTATATGTCATAAAGTCCCATTGTTAAAAATAAGGGAATATGTAATTCATACTTTGGTATGCAAGTATTCCTCATTGCCCTCTTGACAGAAGTATCTCACTGACAGGTCATCAATGTCTTTGCAGCACGTGTAAGGCACCTACGGTCAAATTCAACACACGAACACACAAGTAAATGACTAATATTAATCAGATGAGTTTCTTGGCCAGTGTTTTGACAAATAGATATGTCACTTCTGAGAAGCCCTTAAAAGATCTTATACACATGTTTAAACACATACATACTTAAAAGTAAAGGTAACAAACAGGCTTACACACCTCTAACAAAACTCCTCAGAGGCATAATTTTAATTATAACGGTGAAGATGGCACATTTGCTTACTTACCTCTGCAGAAACTCCTAATAAGCATGTTACTGATGTCGATGGATTCTTCCTCTTATGCTACGCAAACACGTCCATAGCATTCCAGCGTCAGGACTTACTTAATACTTAATCCTTCCTGTGCAGGTCTGCACATCTGGCAACGCAGCTTCTCCATTCATCTCTATGGACGGCCAGTCTTCCTCCCTCATTCCACCATATCTCCCTTTACCCAAGGTCGTCTCTGATGGTGTCTGGCCAGTTCTTCCTTGGTCTTTTCCCTCCTCGTCTTTTGAAACCTAGAATCTTTTCACCAGTTTTTATGACTGTGTTGCTCCCGTTCTCTATCAATGTTGATCTTGTCACAGTTCTCCGAGATAGTAAACTTGTTCTTAAATTCCAACTCATGTTGTTTTCTTATCGGCTCTTTCTTCAGGCTATCGGCATTGTCCTCTTTTTTCTGGTAGTATCTTTATTTTTATTTTTGTAACTAGAAGGTGGTGGTCTGATGCAGCATCTGCGCCTCTGTACACCCTGACATCTCTCAAAGATGACATCCACCTCCCAGATATACATACATGGTCTATTTGGTTGCATGTATCAGGTGACTTCCATGCGACAGGACACCTTTATAAAATTCCAGATTGCTTTGGAACTCATTAACCGACGAGTAAAGAATGCAGGACTGAGTGGGCACCTAGTGACCTGGTATTCCACGGACGATCAAGCATTCAATACCTAACCTATAGGACTCGGTTTTTTAACTTCGCAGTGCTTGCCAAGGTCGTATCAACATAGCAGCCAGCTACACGTGCTAGGGTGCATACATGTGCATAATATATGTATATACATTATATATACATGCATACATACATAGATAAATACATACATAGGTAAATAAATAAATATATACATAGATAAATACATACCTAAATACATACTCCCTCTTGTCACTACACAATATGATTTGACTTGTATGCCATTACTGTTATTCAAACATGACATTACTATTATTCTGTTACTACATAACATTGCATCATTACATAATATTATTATTGCAATTACATTAGATTTCAGTTATATTCAATTAGTGATTAAGTCTCTATTTATTAAAACTCACAAAAGTGTTTGGGTCGCCGTCGTAGTTGTGTAGATCGTAAAAGCTGCGTTGGTAATCCGTGTAACTGTTACTTCCGCAACACTCCCACTAAGGACATGAAGTGAATTAACAACACAAACGTTGCTTAGAAACTTACCCCTAAAACCATTACTACAACTATTAGCACACCTTCATACACTCTCACAACAAACCCAACCATTCCACCGCTGCTAGAAGTATAAATTGCAAAAACGCACTAATAATCTTAAAACATTAATTTATGATGATGATGATGATGATGATGATGATGATGATGTTGATGATGATGACGGTGGTGATGGCATATGGTGATGTTGATGATGATGATGATGTTGATAATGATGATGGTGAGGATGATGATGGTGATAATGATGACGGTGGTGATGGCATATGATAATGATGTTGATGATGATGATGATGTTACTGATGATGATGATGATGATGATGATATTGATGACGGTGGGAAAGGCATATGATAATGATGTTGATGATGATGATGATGATGTTGTTGCTGATGATGATGATGATGAGTAGGATGATGATGATATTGATGAAGGTGGTGATGGCATATGATAATGATGTTGTTGATGATGATGATGATGTTGTTGTTGTTGATGATGATGATGATGATGATGATGATGAGGATGATGATGATGATGATGACGATATCACCACGTACATATCAACTGTAACTATTTAATTTTTTAGCGTCAGCATTAGAAGCCCGGTGGCCAGTCTTCTCCATGGCCACCTCATTTCGCTACCGACAGTATGCGATAAGTGTACTCATTTTGTAGCTGTACTTGTTAGGGGCGCAAGTGCAGCAGAAATCTTGAAGCATCTCTCTGACCTGGCGAAAGTTTGAATCCCCAACCTCTGGGTCGGCAGTCCAGAACACTAACCCGTATGCTAAACTAGCTTATACACCCCTTCTTCCTCTTATCTCTCTCTCCTCTCCAATTCCAAACAATACCCCCATAGCTGCCACGCTGTCTCTCCGTCTGACTGTTGGATCTTGACCTGGAACGGAACCCTTTTGCCTATCGATTTTGTTTTGACTGAGCGCCTGTGAATAAGCTGGTCCCCGCGGCGCGGCTTTCGTTGGGCGCTGTAGAAATTTCGGAATTACGATTACGATTACTGATCATTAATGGGGAGCTACCTGCTGTTGCATGGTATTCCACGATGAAGACAGTGCATCATTTGAAGTTTCGTTAACGTACATCGTTTTGAGGTCGTATCGCATCATCATTGCAACATCTTCGTCGTTAAACTAATCAAAGTGATTACAGGAAATGAGGTATAGCAGGCGAACAACAATTTCAAGGATTAGAATTGGCAAGATATCAAATGATTTGAATGTAATTCATAATTTCCTGAATAGTTTAAATTTCCTTCTGACCTATTATTAGTTATTATCGTGACAGCTGACTGCTATTGTAGTTTTTAGTAGTAGGTAGTAGTGGTTGTAGATGTAGTGGTAGTAGTAGTTTTTGTTGTTATTATTGTTGAAAATACTTATCCGAAGTAGAAATTATCTCTCTATTAAAAGTTCCTAGAAAAGACTCTGGAATTATTCATAGTTTGTAATTATTATTGTTACTTCCGTGGGTACTTATAAAACCAGAATACATACATATTGTACTCACCGAATTCCAGTACTCGGCAGTTACAATTACAATCAAGATTTCGGTCAAAATGATGAATCCGACGAGAAAGGAATACTGCAATGTTGTAAGCAATAGTAGGTCTCTATATGGATTCATTGAAGTTGTGAGATAATACTGTTTTAAGTTAATTATTAAATCCCGGCTGCTGACGATTAAGAACTCCTCTGTTTATGTAAAAGCAACTACTCGTGATGCGCAAACAGACCGGAAATTTCAAATGTGTATTTGTATTTGGTGCATGTAAGCATATTGCATACATGCATGTTCGTGTGTATGCATGCATGTATGTGTGCATCTATGTGTGTATGTATGTATGTATGTTCGTACATGTGTATGTGCATGTATATAATTATGTATGCATGCAAGCATGTATGTGTATCTATATATGTATGTATGTATGTATATATGCATGTATGAATCAGGACACTTATTATAGCACATTTAGGTACCTTACAGAACCACTTATTCCTGTACTGTTTATTGTGATTCTAGTTCACTTAAAGCGTTGGGCTTCCTAAGCGCCACTTAGTGCCTAACTGAGCCGCAATATATTTATTACCTGTTATGTTATACTATATTGTGGAGATATGTACCTCGGACTCATACGGTCCACACAGAGGATATAAATGGAGTGGTCCATACTTACTATAAGCATGCATAGAATTGTTCAAAGGTGTCGAAGCCATGGGGTCGCTATAGAAAGCCCTGTATTTGTGAATGCCTAAATCGAACAATTGGACATAGCATTCTTAGCCATGGTGATTACATGGCTAGGAATCCATGCAACCGTAAAGTGAAAGCCAAACGATTCGTCCCACAGTGACATCTTGAGGAAATAATTATTATTCAGCACGTTTTATCACTAAACAAAGTAAGGCGAAAGTACTGTATATACTAACCATAGGCCTGAGAGTTCAAAATGAGCGCATTCTCTACATCCAATGGATATAGAAGACTTTACTTATTCCGATTAATTATTAATGATGATTTATAAATACAGTGTAATGACAGAATTACTAATTTTGAAACGATTTAGATTTATAGACCGAAATGGGGGCATATATCCAAAACGGCTATTAACAAAACTGTTACCCTATTATTACTACCTTATTAATAAGCATTATTATTACTTTCGTTATTGTTATTATTGCAGTTGTTATTATTATTATTATCATCATCATCATCATTGTTGTTGTTTTGGTTTCAGTAGAACTGGAACCTTTGCTGAATTCATATATCATAATCAGTTTATAAAACTCTGAATGAGTTCTCATAGGTTAACTTACGATCCAGAGCGGAATGGAACTGGAGTCGGAGATGCAAGTTCCCCAGAGACCGAGAAAGCCCAAGATGAAGACCACGGCTCCAACTGCTATGAACGTATAGACAGCTAATGCCCATACCTCGTTATACAGTCCGGCGCTATCGGCCGCTCCCAAGGCTTCGATCGCTCCCGGGTCAACCGCTAACCAGATTCCAACACCCAGCATCACAACATCAGTCACCTACAACATACTGGCACCCATTAAAATATCTTGTTCAATGTAAATGTAAACGTACAGGTTTCTCTATAAAGACTGTATGATCTCGACCCTACTCATTTTTCAGGGAATTTTTTGAGCGAGATCCTTCACCACCGCTGCCCATTTGAATCACCTACAACATATTGGCACCTGTTAGAATGTCTTGTTGAATGTGAGTGCAATTGTACACGTTTTTCTATAGCGACCCTATTCATTTTTTCAACGTCACGCCATTTAAGGTCTCTATGTACGGATCGTGCTACCCGGAGATTTGAATTGCTTAGGTAAGTCATGAACGGTATGTGAACCGGCATTCTCGGGCACAGAGGCGCTTTTAAGTACTTGTTAACCAATGTATCTAACCAGGCTAATCATATAACGCGTTTGCAAGGTTTTGAGAGAGCGGATACCAAGGCAGGAGTTCCACGGGACGTGAAATGCTGGGTATACCCCAGCGATTCTGAAGCATTTGGAAGATGGTGGAAACAATTGTTAATAATTTTATTTTGATGAAGTTTAGTACGAAATCTGGGGATGCACTTCAGCAATACAGACGGGTTTCCTGAAATGAACATTAGGTAAATTTAACCCATTTACAGTGAGTAATTCGATGGCTTGAGCGGCAAAAATGTGAGCAGTTCAGTAAGTCTATAGCGGCACGATCCTTTAGGTCAGTTCAAGTGGCAAAAGATTGGCAAAGGAGAGTTCAGCAGGAAACGAATAAACAAATAATAAACAATGTAAATGCAACCTCAGGTGAAATCAAATTGTCGCTAATATTCGAGCCTCTTCTCTTTGGCACTTATGCAGTTCAAAATTTCTCAAAAATCTTTCAAATTGGGGCTTACTGCTTAAAGTTTCAAAATGATCTTGACTCCAGGAAAGTCAAAATTTAATATCTATCACAAAGTAAACCAAAGAATAGAAATGTGCTAGAAATGGCGAAATTTCATTGTCATGTATTCTTGTTATCGAATCGCTGCAAAATTAACCAGCGGCCTAACATGTATATAGAAGAAACGTTTGCGCTGTTAAGCTATCATTTTATCAGCCTCACCCAAAAAACGACGTTGAAGCCGAACATGACGAACTTAATGCACTCCATCCTCTTCCTTGAATTTCTTTCACAAAATTGATCAAAAGTGAAAACTCTCCTGTGTAAACGGCGTCATCAAACTACCGTGTTGCTTATTAATTCCTCTCCACAGTTCGTAGGTGTTTGCTATACGACGATGTGGAGCTCAGGTTTATAACTCGTCAGCAACAGAAATAACAAAACTACACAGGTCTCAAAGTCTAACTGCCAAAGAGAATAGTTCAGGTTCTCAGCGATTTTGATTGACTGCTTATGAACAGCAATACAGTTGCCTTGATTGGGTCATCGATCGAGCCATCGATCGAGTCATCAATCGGGTCATCGATCGGGTCATCGATCTGGGCATCGATCGGGTCATCGATCTGGGCATCGATCGGGCCATCGATCGGGCGACCATAAAATGGAACACTTAACCATCTGAGTCAACTCAGACTGCCATGCATCCAGAGTCACTTTCTGAGAACCAATTGAGAATGGGAGTTAAGAAGAGTGTTCTGTTTTTTGGATTACTGTGGTCGTGTGAGCACTTCAGCCGAAAACCTCTCCAAACCCAAATACCACATGTTTCTGCCGTGTTTCTACTGAAGCGCTAGTCAAGTGCTCAATCATCACCATTGCATAAGTAGATCTAGATACATAATGATTCACCATAAAGTTCATAGAGTAGGAATAAGCACTGCGAGATAAGCGATAAGATTACATATAAATGTCTATGCATACGATGTATACACCTATAGTATATATATACAGCATATATACATACTTACAAACATATATATTGGTTCACAAGAAGACCTTATCCTATACCACACGCATACGCACAACATGCCTTCTTACACCTGATGCGCCGTGTAAGCTCGCAACTATAAAAATCTACACTTATATTAAACTAACATCATAGCCGTCTTGCACGCTTTTATCTGACCCATGATACGAACTCACCAACACTTCACCTCTTGCAATTTCTGTGTTGGTCTTTCACTCAAAACTGAAAATATTACTTTTCCAAAAATCTTATCCTGATTCTTCCTCTTCCTCTTATCTGTCTCCTCGCTCCAATTTCAAACACCATCCACCGTAGCCGTCTAACTATCTGCCTGACTGACTCTTGGATCTTGACCTGGAACCGAACCCTTCGGGCCTATCGATTTTGCATTGATTGAGAGCCTGTGAATAAGCTGGTTCCCGCGACTTAGCTTTCGCTGGGTGCTGTAGATATCTCGAAATATCGATTACGATTTTTAACTACAGATGCTTTTTTTAAAATGCTTAAAAAACAGGTCGTTTTAAGCAGCTAAATAAATATCTAAAAATATGTTAACCTGTATGCCACTGAAATAGATACGATGATTTTTTGGTGTCCATATTGACGAGGCAATCACCTTGAGACCATGCTGAATGCAGTTAAACTTATCCGACAAGACTGAGGACTTGCACAATGCAGTGTTTAAGTAAATGTAAAATGGAAATGTACACGCTTTTTCTATAGCGACCTTGCCTAGTCATCATTTTTCAGTGAATTAATCTGGTGAGATCCTTTACCTCCGCTTCCCGTTTGAATGGGCGCCACCCATTTAAGGTCCTAGTGTATGGACCTTGATAGCCCGAGATTAAAATCTCTGGAATAAGCCACGATCGGTACGCGAACCCGCATCTTCGTGCACAGAGGCGCTTTGATATACGTGTTAACCAATGTAGCTAACCAGGCCACCACGAAGAAACCAATGACTTATTGTCATGAGCATAAAATTTTTAATGGGAAGTCATTTATCAGATTACACTCTGTCTGCCATCTTGAGCTTATAAACAAACCCAGCTTGACGTCACATGTCCAGCGTCAAACTGCGACATATTAATCATAAGCAGGGTCTTTTTATACTGATTTACATTCAAGTGAACTGCGCATCCTGTCGACTTATAGTCTGTTGTGACGTCGAACATATGACAGGGCTGGTAATGTCTTTAAAATGTTACGACTAGACTTAAATTTTTAGCAACTACTTTATGTTCCAATAGAAGAATAAGAAGCTTGACTTTCGATCAAAGTCTTGACGACTAAACTCTCGCTAGAAAGCGTCAGTAGCCTACACTCTAATGTAGGCCCCTATAGCAAATATAGACAGTAATGAACCAATAACCTTCATCAAACTAACGGTCAATTCTGCCTAACAAACAATAAGAATTATTGTGTTCTATTACCAACTTGTCAGACACTTGTTTTTAGTTACCACACAAGTCTACGTTTTGTCTAAGTGCAGACAGCATTACACAACAGTAAGTAATATGTAAGAAGGTTCTAATTATTGTGTCGTCATTTTTTAGTGCCTTTAGGAAGTTTCTCGTAAAGAGGAGCAATGCAAAATTGCGATAACAATTACAGCTCTATCATCGTTAGTGACTGCTGTATCGATCAACTGGCGTCGTCCATGGGTGTCATTTAGTCCTGTGTCTCTCATCCGCAGCTGTTAGTCTTTAAACGAATTCAGCGCTACTCGATTTTTCTTGTTTATCAGGCAACAGACGAATATGAATCCAAGGACCTGAAAGAAATATTAAATACGCTGTTACACGGTCTCTAACTGACTGAGCTTACGACTTCTTACAATATTCTTATTTCTGTATTTATTAGGCGCCACTATCTAATGACTAACATTAATCGATGGCGCCTCACAATTGTGAGTAAAGGATTTGCTCAAGCTCCCTACTCAGTAATCGTTTCAGGAAAGGCTCAAACCAGTACTCTCCGCATTACAAGCCGAGGGCTCTTTCAATCGGCTACCGTGCCTCACAATACAATTCAGCGTAACGCTGAATGTATGTGTGCACCTGAATATTTATATAATGCCTTTAAAGAACCTCTGAAAGCGCTGAAAAATGGCTCTGTGACAGATGGAAAAACTGCGACATGAGATCAAGCGAAAATGTATTGTTTTCCTTCTCTGCAGGTGCGTTTTCGCAATAGAAACCTTGATTCACAATTGCCTAAATATAAAAAGTCAAGCTAACAAAGCCTTTGATCCTTAAGGGGTCGGTAATTATGTACCAACGTCTCCACTACGGAAATTTATCGCGGGCCTGACCCCGAGATTAAAGGATCACGATTACAGCAATTCAACGACAAGACGCCTTTCTTTACTTCCCAGTTTGCGTTGGTACTTACTTACCGACACAGAAAAGATGAAGGCCTAAATGGACATCAAATGGCATGGCATAGATGAATGGTCATCATGCAAGTACTAACCGGGCTTGTTGTTGCTTAATTTCACATGGGGTGCCATTGTCGTACACATTGCATTAAAATGGGTGTCTTTACGTTAATCTCTGCATCTAATATGCATATGTGTTTGATGCTGTAATGTGATTTATTGTGTAGCTAATAGTGGGCGGGGTGGCAGTCTACCGAATGTGTCGATTTTAAACTTTATTGTCGTTTTTTCTCATAAATTTAATCAATTAAAGTTGTCGTTTCTAATTAAACAATATTATTTTGTATCTCTTGTGTTCTTTCTTCTTCTACTGGCAGATAAATTTAATTATTATTTATTCTTCTTTATATCTGTTTTCGTTGTCGCTGTAACGGTCGTTGGCTGACCTGTGTTTACTGGTTCCTGACATTGATGGCACAGTGAAATTCCAGCCACAGGCTCGTAATTTATGGTCTTAGGTTCACACTAACACGGCCGGCCCTCTTTTAATTTTCTGTATTCATGAGAACGGAAGAGCTGTTCTTTTCTTTCTTAGGTCACGCCTTTTTATCTGCTGTGCGGGTTTCCTTGTGACTAAAATATCACTTAGGTTTGCTTAGGCAGCGCCTTTGTGAAGATACATCAATCGCGATATATAAAATGTCTAGATAGCTAACTAATTGATCATGTAGCGTAACTTCTTATTCAGAACTAAATCTAAAAAGGAAAGCATTAATAATAATATATGTTGAGATTTCAGAATCTTGACTTTATTGTTCCTCAAAATCAAGAATGCACATTACAATCAGTCGTAGTAATAAATGAGTGTCAACATGTAAACCCAGAGGGAACAATATTGTTCTGCTAGTAAAGGTCAGCTATTGTTTACCTTTATTTACATAGGCGGTAAAAGTAGCTATCAAAGATACGAATCGAAGTCAATAAACCACTTTATCAAAGTGCAGAAAAATACAGGATGGTGCTTGTGCAGTGGTACATATTTATAAATAACACACACTACGCCTTCACTATACCTACAATGATTTTATCAAAAGCCGTTCTAACTGTGTTTGAAAAGGTGAACAGTGAGTTACGAAAACAGATGCTTTGACAAGAAAATCCATAGGAATGAGCTACATATCAAAATAAAGAACTGTTTAACCAAACATGTGCGATTGATATATTTTTTTTTATTTGCTGCAAGAACTATAGTATAATTATCGTGTACATGCAGGTTCGGATAGGAAAAAATATATTAAAAGTTTACAGCTAAGAATTTCCTTTCAAATTTATACATAAACAGACCAAAGTCGCAGCTATTGGCAAAATCAAAGGGCAGTAATTATAGACTGTGAAAACAGCTGAGCACCACCTCTAAAAGGAAAGCAAGCAGTAAATTAGGTGCCGAGAATTTAGGCTATTTCAATCCGAAATCATAATTTCTGAGCCGTGAATTTCTGATTTTAAAATACGAAAAATTATATACAATGAAACATAATTTAAAAGATACATTTTTCATAAACTACTAACTAAGTATTAACTTACTAAAGACAATTAAAATATTCGGTAGACAATATGGACTGTGAATCCAATGCCAGTGAATTCAACTCTCTTCATCAAAGAGCAAATCCCGTCTTCTTTTATTCTGTTATACATGTATGCAGTACACAAGCCAGTAAACCGGTACTATATTTACAACATACAACGTGAACAAATTAACATTATAAGCCTAATCAGTTCTAATATATGTGATCATGCCTGAGCCTGAGAAAACTCTCAAAAAATCAGGGATGTTTTTGGCTTTTTACGAGAAACCCGCTCAAAAAGCAAATAGGCATAAATTACGTCAAAATGAGAGCTTTCCACTTTATATTCCTCGATGCTTTAGCCAACAAACTGTAAATCGCTGTGTATAGTTTGCTGTCTAGGTATTTTTATTCTCAATTTCATTATGAACTACAAGAAAAACTAGATTTACCATACCTCCTTAGTGTCCCAATTTGAAGTCGTGTGTATCGATATATTTTGCAAATTACCAAGTCTTCTGAATACTCGTCCTGGCCAGTTTTCATTGAGATGGCAATCCCAGAAGTGCATGAATGCACTCAAACTTACTTTAAGGCCTACTCATAAATATTCGCGAACCATAGTCACAGCGACTTAGGTTGAGTCATAGTCATGGTAAAGTATCTCGCAATTTCTCAAACCTACAGTACGTTTAGCCAAGGAAAGACCCACATCTTCAAACATTTGTAATATTTATTTAACAGTTTATTGATAAAAGCACGAAATTGTCACCTAATTACTCAGCAATACCAGCCCGGTGTAATATAAAAGAAATGTGATTTTACCACTCTGTGAGGGTTTTCAGGAAACGCTCACACCTGCGAACTCACTACCGCGCCAAATCTGTCGTTGCGAATTTCCCGCTCTCAACTGCCCAGACCCTAATCATCCGTCGTCGTTCTTATAATTACCATATCCACCGTCACAACCATGGTTCATTGAGAGATTAAAATCAAAGTCTTCACATAACTGCAAACATTTTAGAGCTCAATAGCTGTAAAAGTAATAGTTCAGTAACTTCACACATTCTATTATCATTCTGACAATCTATAAGACAATACACGTGATGTAGATAATAGACAGTGTTTCGATGTCTTTCCGATTTTCTACATGGTAGTAATTTGAATAACTGCTAGCATCTTAGTATTTTCTTGAAGCCGGCTGGGTTTCTTTGGCGTTCTCCGAACGAGGCGGAACACTGATGTTCCTGTTTTCGATGCGCCGGCGACGACGGCAGTACAGCCATTTGAGGCCCTTTTTGAATTCGTTGTACTTGAAGAAGTAGACGAGAGGATTGAAGCAACAGTTGGAATAGGCCAGCACCATTGATATGTTTGCTAAAGAGTCGTTGGTGGTAGGGACCAAGAATAAGTCCAAGTAATGCAGAAATCCTGTGAATTGCTTCAGTGTGTTGCAGACGACGAAGACGAGTACAATGAAGAGCAATGTCTTCAGGATATTCTTCTTCGCGTTGTCAAAGGTCTTGTTGGCCATCGGCTGGACCTTCCGGTGCAGTGAACGAACCATTCCTATGTAGCAGAACCCGATGACAATCAAAGGTATTAAGAACTCGAACGACAAGTTCATGAAACCGACGAATTTCTTGATGTAACGATTCGGAAAGCACGCAAACAAACAGACGCCGTTGACAACCCTTGAGCTGAATGCCGTGTACGACAGCTTTATGCTGACCCCGGCCAAGTTGATGACGACCAAGGAGCATAAGACCATTCGGCGGTTCAGGCGGAGCTTGTGCTGGATGGGATAAACGATTTCGGCGTACCTCTCGACGGTCACAGCGACGATACTGAAGAGCGACGAGGAGAATAAGCCAAAGAGGACGGACCGGTTCAACCAGAGACGACACTTCAACTCCCCTCTGATTCCGTCCTCGATGCTGGACACGTCACTCGAAAACAACAGGATGCCAAAGAGGCTCACAATGAGATCGAGGACGCATTGATTGATCAGGTAGTAGTTAGCCAGGCGCCGGCGCAGAGGTTCATACGTCAGCATGACGATCGTCACCTGGAGGTTGCCAATGACGCCCAAAACGCCAACAACCAGGAAAGCGATGCGAATGAAAAGATTCAAATTCGTTGAAGGTTTGACTGATGGTATAGTGCCAGAAGTACTGGAGATGTTGGAGAGAGCAATGAAGAAGTAAGAGAGTCCAGTTGGAACTTCGGATGAAGACGAACTTAACGTTTGAAGTGTTGCTTCGGAGTTCAAATCTGTCGTCAACATCATGTCTTATTCGTCTGGGTGATTGCGATGGAAAAACCTTTTTCAAAAGTTGCCTATCACGAAGTTTTACGGCGCCAGGTCAGGTAAATATCTACCTGGGAATAACAGTGTTGACAGGAAATCAGAAGCCAGCCGATTAGTAAGTAGACGTTCTAGGAACCTCACTCTAACAACAAATATACTTTGTGTTATAAACGTACACGATGAAGATTAAATCTAAATATCAAGTCAAAAGTCAGTCATGTTGTCATTTTAAAATTTTTATAGCGCCTCACAAGACGTAGGCTATTACTGGTTATACTCTTGACTATACTCAAGGTAAATTTCTTTAATTCTTGTTGTATATCCGTCATTTTATAAGGCGTTCGATTGACTACTTGGAGAAATCGGGGTCGCATCAAGAGAAGGAAAATGTAGTTCGTCAAAGACACGCCAGTTCCGCATACTCTTAAATTATAAAAATCCATTTGGCTTACTTACCTTAATGGTACTATACACCTGCCTTTTACATAAATTTCTTTTGAAAACTGTTCATAACCTAAAGCCCCGTGCAATCAAAGAATCACAGTTTGACCAGCCAACTTGAACTGTCCAGTGCGCGCCTTGGATGATCAAGATCCTCGCGTTGTCCGCGGACAGATAGCTGACTTATATAGCTTGCGCTTGAGTGCAAAACAATTTTTATATGCGTCGATTATATGCGATTTGCCAAAGGAAAACACGTACTGACACATGTACTGATAGTTATGTGACGAGCGACCGACCTAGCTCTCGATGGCTTGTACACGCTGGCTTTGGAAAGGTCTTGTTTTGGATTGATCCAATCACGTCGCACTATATGTTTAAACAATCCAGAAAATGTTCTTGTTATTGATAGCGCATGCAGCTGAAAATTACCCTAAATATCGTTGTTCAGGTGAAGAATTTAGAGGAGAATTGCCATGAAGCTATTCTGTAAGAATTATAAACAGACGCACCACCCATGGTGGCCACATTGTTACAATGCGCTCATTAAATATACACAAGTAATTCGACAGAAGTAATTAGGCCTAGACATAATAAGACTTCGATGTGCTCTAGCGAACGAAATAAAAGCCTTTCCTCTGCTAATGAGCTGCGTCATGGACAGAACCTATAAGCACTTAACAGCGGTAAATTATGACGGTCGCTCGCTGTGCATGACTGCGGGGCAGTCGTGGATCCAACGAGGTGCACTCCCGAAGCCATCCGCTTCACTGACCTTCTACTTTAGACGTAAAACAGCCGTTATGCATTATCTCCGCAAATAGTAAAGGTCAGCTATTGCTTACCTTTATTTACACATGCGGTAAAAGTACGTAGCTAACAAAGATACGAATCGAAGTCAATAAACCACTTTATCAAAGTGCAGAAACATACAGGGTGGTGCTTGTGCAGTGGTACATATTTATAATTAACACACACTACGCCTTCACTATATCTACAATGATTTTATCAAAAGCCGTTAAATAGAGAGAAAGTCTAAGGTTATTTTTTAAACTCGAGGATGAATACGCCCCGTTACACCTTGTCGAAATTCAGACGACGGGAAGGTGTAACGGGCAGATACAGAGGGTTAGTACTCCATGTTGTAGACTAAGAAAGGCAACACCAAAACTTGACCAGATACAATTAGATTAAATCAGACCAAAAGAGTAACCGATAGCGATATCCGGTATCGAGACTTAGGCTATCTGGCGATCTTACAACATGGTGGCCCCGACCCTGGCGGGTCAGCGAATGCCCCGAACCAGATAGTGATTGTTTGGACTGTGCCTCGGAAGCGCATTGATCAATCTTTTGCCCGCACGCCCTCGTGTCCGATTATATTTTTAGTAGTTTGCCCGGTGTAAAGACTTTGACTAACTTTATCAATATATTATATCAATATATATTATATTGATATATTACTGTGTCACCCAGTACACGAATTTTACTTTACATAACAACCCCCAATCGATGCCTTGTTGTACCGACTTGGCTACATGGAGAGCGGATGATTAATTCCACGTACCCTGCGGAGCCTTTATTTAACCGTCCGCCTCCTGTTCTGCAGTTCGAGACTCCTTTTCTTCCGCACTGTTTAATAGGTATCTACTTGTTATCGTGCGAAAGACGGCTTCCTGTGGCTTTCGCATGTGGGGAAATCCATAATGCTAGCGACCGCCGGGGTCGCTTGCTCAAGCTTCGGCAATTATCGAACAGCAGAAGGAGTAACAAGTAAGGGCTTCATGATTAAATTGAACCAAAACACTACTCCCCGTTGAAATGTTAGAAAGAATTTTAAAACAGACCGAACAACTTAACGATGAACTGTGGGTCAGTGTGACAGCCAAGCATCCGTCGACAAGGTTTGGGGCGCATGATCGCCAGCGGAGTAAGACGCCTACACATCGTCGACGGTATGGTATTATACATCAATATTCTGCAGAAGAACATGATTCCATCTGCAAACTAGCTGCATGCTGACGGCTACTTTTTCCAAGATGACACTGCGCCATGCCATCGTGCAAATGTGGTCGTCGATTGGAACAAGATCGTCATCCTTGAATGGCCAGCTCAGTCACCAAACCTGAGTCAGATCCAAGACTTGTGGCATACCGTAAAATGCTGGTGAAATATCCAAGCATCGTCCAGGTAGCAAGAGAGAGCTGATAGAGTCGGTATTAGCAACATGGAACCTAGCTGTCATCAGAGACCACTTCATTGAGCTGCTTGATAACACTTCCAATAACAAGTTTTAAAAAAGCTTTAAGCTTAGATGTTTATAGGTCTGCCTCGATTTCGTTGCATTCCTATTGATCTATAAGCCATGATATAACTCGATATTACTCGGTAGTACTTGTTAGGGTCGTTGCACTCACCTTTGAGGCTGTTGTTAATTGCGCGCGTTATAAATGTATGTTTTATGATAATAGTATTTCATTCCATGCCTGCCAGGTGCAAGGCCATTCATAAGAGCAAACGGTGGCCATTCAAGTACTAAGCTACCACTCTCACGTTTCGAAAGACCCTTTACAGGTCCATCACACCAAAGAAGACGAATTACTTGGTCAAATAGTATAAACCTAGAAACAATAAAACTGCTTGTTTTCGTCTGTTCAAACCACTAGCCCTGTACGCTGTGGTAACTCTGGCAAAACACAAGTTCCACTGGAATTACTTAATTAGAATTACATAGCTAATTAACCAAAAATACTTTGAATAAATTGCACATCATCGTACAGTAAACAGGCAGCTTAAAAATGAAAAATACAGAAGTTTCAAAATTTCGACTCTCTCTTCCAGGCTTTTGCACACTATTGTGCAATCCGTGTATCAGTGAAAATAAAATATTTATTATTTATCAGTCTCATCTTGTAGACAAACGGAAGTCCGATCCGCAACAAAAACTTTTTTGTATTTGTACTGAACGGTCGGAGAAGATATTTTTCTTTTGTAACATTCCAGTATATTCAAGGCCGGCCTTAGGCACATGTTCTAAGTGATAAGCCGAACAGGGCCGCAGATTTTAGGGGACCGCAAAAATTCTTGGCCGCTGTCTTTTGCTAAAGTGAAATTCGCGAGAATGGCAACCGCTGCCCCCATTGTCTAAGATCCACTGCCCAAAGGGGCCGATTAAACCTCCTCTGATAAGTGGATACTACCGGTCACGAAGCACTAAAGTTATCCAAATGCACAGAATTCTAATGGGTTCGAATCCCACTTGACTGGTTATTTACGATTTTGATCAATTGTTATGCATGAATGACGTTATCTTAATGGAATCTAATCTAGTCTAAAGACTTCCATAGCGCCGTTATCATAATGCCCGGGTCATCAGTCGATGGTCGCTTCAAGTCAAAATCGCAATCAACATCATAATCCTTTGGAGAACCTGGGTGGAATTCCAATAGGTCAGAGAAACCAGAAGCCAGACTACGTTGGGTAAGCAAGTTCGGACCAGAATGACATCAAAGAATTGACAGAACGAACTGAACTGAGCAGTTAATTCCAAGGCACTGGGCAGCTAACCAACAAGCCCCGGGAGCCTAACATTGCTTCGGTACGGGGCACAGCGACAATCACATTGTTCGTTGATGGAGGTCAACGTTAGGGTCAATGTTATCAGTTAGGTTGAGGCACAAGGATGGAATGTAGATAGTTCGCCAGATTTAATGCAGTACTTTGTGAACTATGAGATAGATTTTGGAAAGAATTCTTTGCTCAATGGGCAGCCAGTGCAGCGGGTGTAATATTGGCTTGTTGTGCTGATATTTAGGGGGTCTTTGTCATGGCTGTGTCGAGAGAGTTTTGAACGATTTGCAGTTTGTGCTGATCTTCTTTGGTGAAACCAATAAGAAGTGGGTTACAGTAATCAAGTATAGGACCAATCCATTTGTTCTATCCCTTTTTAATTGTAGCTATCATATATATTGTACGGACCGAGCTAACTCGAAATTTAAATCTCTGAAATATAGCCACTATCGGTATGCAAACCGGCATCCTCACGCACAGAGGCGCCTTGATGTACGCTTTAACCAATGTAGCTAACCAGGCCAGTTGAGATACCATGGCGACGATTGTGACGTCAATATGTGTCAGGTCAAGTGAGGCCACCTGACATACATTTTAGCCAATGAACTAACCAGGCTAGTTTTGTCGCTACACTTGAATGACCGCGATTCACTCGACCGTAAAGGGCGTAAAAGACGTCTGCCTTCGAGTGTTTTGTCCCAAGAGGAACTTGCATTGAGCGCTGTCACCTGTTATCGGTGTCCTTAGAGGCACATCGCATCAAACAATTGTTTCTTTTGTCTCATGACCCATTGTCCTTGTGGTCTTTTCTGGCGCCTCTGCTTATTGTTGTGGTCCTTCTTTTGAGTAGGTATCCAAAAGGATGCTACGTAAATGCTGTGAATGATCGAATGGATGAATGAATGATATAATGAACGAACGAATGAATGATTGAAGGATTGAATGAAGAAACGGCGAATGAACGAAAAATTGAATGAACGAATGAACGAGTGAATGAAGGACTGAATGATCGAGTATAGAATGAATTAATGACCGAATTGGAATGAATGAATGAAAGAGAAGAAATAAGAATGAAAGAAGGAAAAAGAATTAATGAACGAATGAACGCGTAAACAAACGAAAGAATGATCGAATGAGTGAATGATTAAGTGAATGAAAAAAATGAATGAATGAACGAATGAATGAATGAATGAATGATCAACCAAAGAACACATTTATTTTTATGCGTAC
This sequence comes from Norana najaformis, assembly GCA_964023275.1. NCBI lineage: Eukaryota > Metazoa > Annelida > Clitellata > Crassiclitellata > Hormogastridae > Norana > Norana najaformis. The sequence goes on from OZ029928.1 coordinate 15,850,499, forward strand.
GAGGAAAAGGAAAATGGTCACCAACGTCAATGGTCTGCTTGTTAATTTTCTCCACAGTTCGAGGATGTTTGCTATGCGACGATGCGGAGCTAAGGCTTATAACTCGTCAGCCACAGAGATAACAAAACTGCCTCTCCAAACCACAAGACCACATGCTTCTGCGATGTTTCTACTGCGGTGTTTCATCACCGATGCATAAGTAGATCTACACTGTGTCCGGAAAAATTCCAAGGCTTTACGGTAAATATGAAAATAATTAGTAAACATTAATCGATTTTTAAAATTCCAACAGTTTAATCCTGAAATATTATTGAACTATAATTTATGTTCAAAATGTCCGCCATTGGCTTCAACGCAAGCTTCGAGACGTACACGCCACTGACTAACAGCCAATGATATAAGTAGTATAACCTCTTTGCTAACAGCAGCATCGAACGCCATTTTTCTAGCAACTTTCTTTACAAAATATAAAATTCAAATACGTCACTGTGACGTAATTTTAAACGGGGGCCGTTAATAAATTACAAAGAATTTTGTTGGTAATTATGTACGGATCAAAAAGGTTTTTAAATTTTTAAATTGATTATTATCTACTATAGTTTTTTCATTCATATTATAGAGCCTTGGAATTTTTCCGGACACAGTGTAGATACACAATGAGTCACCAAACAGCTCATACAATGGGCGTAAGCACTGAGATAAGTGATAAGATTATAAATGAATACAGTTAAACTGCATGACACTAAAATGAATATGACGAATCTTTGGTGCCCATGTTTGACCAGGCAATTACCATGATTCATGTTAAATGCATAGTTATCTTTGCCTTATCGGACTGAGGATTTGCACAACACAGTGTTTTAGTAAAGTAAAATGTAAATGTGCACGGTTTCCTATTGCGACCAAATGGCCTTGCTTATTGATTAAATTTCAATGAATTAATCGGGTGAGATCCTTCACCACCGCTGCCCATTTGAATGGACGCCACTCCATTTAAGGCCCCCGTGTACGGATCGTGCTAGGCCGAGATTAAAATCTCTGAAATAAGCCCCGATCGGGACGCGAACCGGCATCCTCACGCACAGAGACGCCTTGATATACGCGTTAACCAATGTAGCTAACCAGGCTACCACGAAGAAAGCAACGGCTCATTGTCATAAGCAGAAAAACTTGTAAAGGGAAGTCACTTATAAGATTACACTCTGTCTGACATCTTGAGCTTATAAACAAACCCAGCTTGACGTCACATGTCCAGCGTCAAACTACAAATATTAATCATAAGCAGGGTCTTTTCATACTGATTTACATTCAAGTGAGCTGCGCATCCTGTCGACTTTCTAATTGTAGTCTGTTGTGACTTCGAACGTGCGAGAGGTTTCATATTCGCTGACGTCAACTGTTCTAACCATGCTCTTCCTTACCAGCTTTCCCTACCATGCTCTTTTACTAACCAACTATCCCTCTAATGCTTCGCCTCCCAAATGGGCAACACGCTTCAAGTTCTACGCACCTGGGCAGATTCGAACCTCCATTGGCGCCATTCCTGACGTTGTTGGGCCATCTCTTTCAGTTATCGTATCCGTCCACCATCATCCAGTCTTGTGGCATTTGTGTATGCTGTTATCCTGCATCTTTACTTTTGCCATTGTCAATATACTCAGCATGTTTTAGAAAGGTGGTTTCCCGTTGCCTTCCTCCCGGTGTTTTCCTTTAGACACCCCTCACCCTAACCCCTAACCCTAACCCCTAACGCTAACTCCTAACCCTAACCCCTAACCTTACATCTCCTGACTCGATGTCTTCCATCTTCCATCCTTCAGGCTCTGTCTCAGGGAGCTCGCTATACCACACACTCTGTTTCTAACAGAGGACCTCGTGAAGGTTGTGTGGTGGGTATTTCGGTAGCAGAGGCTTTTTGAGACACTTGTTGGTCCCACGCCATGGTGGTACGATAATTCAAAACTGAAAACACTCCTCTTCCATGAATTCTATCATGATTTTTCCTCTTCTCCTTTTTCTCACTTCCACGTTCAATTCCAAACACCATCCACCACAGCCGTCTGTCTGTCTGTCTCACACTTGATTCTTGACCTGGAACCGAACTCTTTCTGCCTAACGATTTTGTTTTGACTGAGCGCATGTGAATAAGCTGATACCCGCGACTTAGCTTTCGTTGGGCGCTGTAGAAAATTCGAGCTTACGATAACGATTGCACTCCATATTCTTCATTTTCTTAAATGACGTGAGTAAAGTAACTGTAAAGCATAAAACTTATTTTTAATTAATGATAAGCGGACATTTTGGGTTAGGACAATCGAGGTAGTGTAATGTAAAACGTCAATAATTAATTAAACGACTACTAATATAGAAGTGTAATATTAATAGCTGTAATATTAATAGCGCGGCCTTGAAGAGACCGAAAATTCCTTTCTGCCATAATCGTAAGCTTAATTATGTCAAAAGTTAGGCATCGTCTTGAGCAACGAAACCAAAAATGGTAACATCATCTACGACAAACAGCTCTAAATATTTTGAATTAATCAGTTTTCAGCTTCGATGTTATGCAGGTTTTCGAAGGTAAATCTCCAGAGGCAAGGACACAGTCTACGCCGGAAATGAAGCGTTGGGTACCGGTAGAGAAAAATGTACAATGCGAAGCTTTGACTGGTTCAACAGGGTTCATAGACTAATCTTTCTTAGCAATCAGATGAATGAAGACAGATGAATTAGTTTGACTTAATCCACTATAAATATATGCCTTTCAACGCGCGTTCTACCACTGAATTTAAAGCTTATTTACCACCAATGTCCAGAATAAGCCCTGCTAGCCAGGCGAGGCTTTTATAAATATTTACACAATTTGGATTATTAAAACTGTTTTCCCAATGTTTTTACTATCTTTTAGGATGAACTGCCTTCCATCTGTCCATGTGTGTTGTTCAAGATTGTCATTAGTCTTTTAGTCATTTTCTTCAGTTCTTTGCTTCCGGTCATTTAGTCTTTTTCAGTCCTGAGCTGCCAGTCTTAAAGGTATTGGCTTTTCGACTTCTCATCGTGTATTAGGCAACAGGCGAATATGAGTCCAATGATCTGAAAGAAATATTCACACAGCAGCATTGAATTTGACAGTTAGAATTCAAGTATTAAATTTAGGCATGCAACTACACGTTAACACTATTAAAGCTCCGTTGTTCATTTGAGTTCTCCGTATAGCGTGCATAGTTTATGTTTAGCGAAGCTCTATTGTAATAAAGATTAGCATCGCTCTCCTCATTCATTCAGACTTGGGACGGGCACCACTCGACAAAAGGCAGTGACGGAATTCTTCTATATGGCGTCGTGTTGTTGACAGCTAAAATACAGTACGTTCAACTGTAAAATTAATAAATAAATTTACTCGGCTTTGTTGCTGCCTGAAAGGCATTATAGCCACTGTCTCATTGGAAGACAGACTTTCTAGTCGTATCATAATCTTTTGTTAGCGAGGAAAACATTTTAGATTGTGCTTTCTTAATAAACGTCTGAAGGAGTTTTGGTGTTCTAGCGGCACATCTAACTGTCGACACCAACAGGTAACAGGCTTATTTACTTATAATAAAACAGTAAAAACAAGTTAATTTTATTTTGTTTCAATGTAAAGCCTATGTAACATGAACTATGAACTGTGACGAACATGGGATAACTGTCAACTCTGGATAGGACTTCATTAGCTGGGATCTACGTGTGTGTGAGAGCCAAACACTTGTGACTTTTCCAGTTACCTGAACACTATTTGTTTACAGATACACTCGTTGTTCTTCTTTAACTTTAGCTTCATTTAGGTTAGTAAAAATGGCTCTACAATTAAGCATACAGGTATGAAGGCATTAAATATATACAGCCTTGTAAGGGTCTCGCAAAAGTGCTGTACACACAGCTTTCTCATTGATCTACGCAGTGCATTGGAAGTCCTTTTACTGCGAGGGAAGTCTATATAGATGCAACTTTAGGTGGGTTGAAAACATCTGCTGAGTACAGTGCAAATATGAAACCTACTGTGTATGCAATGGAAGTCTAGCCTATAAACTGCGAGGGTTCAAAGTGTAGAAACAGTTGGTAGGGACTTATTCTTATGACGAACCTGAAGAGCTGCAAATCCGCAAGTTACTCCTATTATGATCGGTGCATTCTGGTCCAGAAATTCCCTCAACGCGTCGTAACAACCCTAGGAAAAAAGCAGATTGCTATAATTTCTGCAGAAATTGCGAGATTTGTGCAAGTATTATATCGATCTGCATTAAGCAACGCGATAAGGGAGTCCTTCATAAGGCGACAACTCTGGAAGCAAACACCTACTTTGTTCTCAAGCGTAGGCATCTACTACAGAAATTTGTTGAACAAGTAAAATCGGCCAATAATTTCTTTTCCTTAATATATATATACATACATATATATATAGTTGCTTGTTACTATTATTAGCCCATTCTTAATTGCAATTGTTAATGTAGTTGTTGCTCTAAAGGAACATTTATATAGCTCCTGAGCTCTCTCACAAGCGCTCTGTATATCATCACACATGGCTACTGATCAGATGGTAAAGCTAGATGATTTCTGTTTCATACGGTTAAGTGGGTGACTTGCTGTGGAGGCGTTGGTGATCACCTGTGAATCCGGACATAAGAGTCTCGAAATATCACCTTGAAGAAATTATTATTAATCTTTATAAAATGACCTTTCGGTTACCGTTCTGGGTCTGTAATCGAAAGGTTGCGGGTTCGCGCCTGCTGCGGGGATCCCGAATAACGATCCTGGGCAAGTTGTTTACACACCCATACCTCTGTCGCCCAGCAAAAAACGGGGAAGTAAATAGGAAGTACTGCGATGCAATGACCCCTGGGATTCGTCCATTTCCGAATCAAGGATCGAAACGCTGGAGATAAATGCCCCCTACGTTTCATTAGGGACAAAGAAGCTTTAGTTTACTTTTAACTTTTATACCAGGAACAAAATGGTCTCTTTTAAATGAACTCCCAAATGCATACTCAGGCAAATGGCAATAAACAGAGAATACTGCGCTAATAAAACTGTACGGAAATAAGAGCAAATAAAGATTATATATTATCATAACGAAACCTAGTCTCTTATAATTAGAACAACTTAATAAATATATATATACATATACATATATATATAAACATTACAAATCTTGGATTGGCATAAAGTTGATACGTACTTGACTGTAGATGTACTGCTCGTCACCTTTTTGGCATTCAGTTACGTTTGCCGACTCTACGCAGCACGATTTAGGAACCTAATTTTTTTTAAACAGTGTTTGTGATTTATTCAAGTCATTTTCAATTTTGTTTCAATATGTACGAAAAATTTTCCAAATACTCCTAACAGCAACTGTGTACATTATCGTACACATTCGCCAAGCAACAGACATTCAATGAACCCATTCTCTTAGCAGTACTAACTTGCTATTATAGCACATATCATAGAAAAGAAAATGTTGAATTGGCCTTAAGGGAATAAGATGGCATAAAACTATAGACCTCCTAACGAGCTTCTTCGGGCTTTGATATTTTTTATGTATGTGCAGGCATCCCTAGACTGGACATTAATATAACGCTTTCTTGAATCCGTCAAAATCGCTAGTCGACACTGTTTTGTGTTATTTCCATACAAATTGGGGACTAATTCGCCATGAGTATTGGAAATCCTTCGCTATATAATTGATTTAGTGGTTTTTGATCCGGTTATTTATGAAGTTCGGAGTACATTTTAATCCAAAATAAAGACAGACAGAAGCTGGAGTGGAAATAATTGCTTCAATGACGGATCCCAACTGGTTAGGTGTTGACGGACCCACTGCGTGGAACAATCTTCCTGAACATGTGATACATTCAAGTCACGACTCAAGACGCATCTTTTTAGGATATCATATGACTGTAGTTGATTTTTTAACTCATGTAGGCCTACAGCGCCTTTTTCTTCGGCCTCGGCTGTGCTACGGCGCTATATAAATTGTCTAATTACTATTGGAATGCGGCATGATTAGCAGCGACCATCAACTTGTACGATAACGGGCCGTGAGAATTTCCAGATTGGATTGGATTAGGTTAGGTTGTATTAGATTAGATTAGATTAGAAGGAGAGAAATGGTGAGATAAGCAACTGACTTAACAGAGTAGACAGAAGAGCTTTAAGAGGCGCGAAACAATGGATAAACAGAAGACTATATGATGAATGATAAAAACAGTTAGAGTTGAAACACTAGTAAGGGGAGACATCAGGCAGCAGATCAGCAATTGAGAGAATGATGCGCAAAACACAAAGCAGACCATCTTTATGCAAATTGCGTTATCTGTAGGTAAAGCGTGTATGCGCTAACTTACCCAGACATCTGCAGGGATCGAATTGATGTCGTAATTGCTGCCCTGGTAATCAGTGTAGTTGTAACTTCCACAACACTGCCACTAAACAGATAAATAAATCAATATATGTAAACATCATTATACTTAATTATAGCATTAAGAAATATAGCTGTAGGTTATTATGAATACGGTAATTATTGAAGTGGAAGAGTAGTGGTAATGAGGACTAGTTGTGACGGTCGTGATTAAAACAGCGTGGAGTGAGCTGACTACTGCAACCACATCCACATAAGAACGCAGATGAAGCCAACAAAGGAGAGGGACGTTGTTGATCGGCCTCTCAAGCACTTTAGGAAAGCGTGGAGTAGTGAGCTGGCGACTGCAACCTATCTCGGTTCACTGAGGAAAACATTGGAAAACTATACAAAAGCGAAGATTACACCTGGAAACAATAAAAATTAGGACGTTTTGTGCTATTGACAACCAGCGATAATAGGGAGTAGTTGAGGCAAGAACAGAGAATTGAATTAAAAGGGTAGAATCAAGAGGAAAATTCCTCAACAAGACATGACGAACGAAAACTGCAAAATGAAATAAAGAAACACATAGCAAATACGCAAAAGAAAAGAACAACGACGATGCTGAAAAGAACCAAACAGGAAGCGAACAGAAAATATAACCCAGAAAGGGAGAACAAAATCCATAAAAGAAAACTATATCGACGGCAACGACCCTCGATGCAATACGATGTCTGATGATAATAGGGATAAAAGAAATATAAATAATATATTTTAAGGCATTTAATTTTTACCATAGCACTTGAGTAATCCTCTTAATGATGACTGTTGAACAAGAATAAGATTTTAGATATAATAAAAGAACTATTGAAGGAGCTGCAGTGAAACACCAACTATTTTCATTACTACTACAAACAGCTGCTGCTACTGCTACTACTACTTCTACTATTTCTGCATTTATTAAGCGCCACTATCTGATGACTAAGCATCAGTCGATGGCACTGAGCAATTGTGAGTTAAAGACTTGCTCCTTGCTCAAGGTCCCTACTCAGTAATCGTCTCGGGGAGGATAGAACCCGTACTTCGCATTACAAGCCGAGTGCTCTAACGAACAGGATACCGTACCTCATGATGCTCCTGTTTTGCTCCGAGGTCTGGGATAGGTCGCTAGGAGCTTTTCTATGTAGAGGCGCTATAGAAAGAGGCGCTATATGAACTGACAGAGTGAATGATAATACTACCTCTTTTTGCATTGTATTCCAGGAAGTTGATAAAGCATCGCTCGAATTATCGCCGACGTATTTAGTTCTGACGTCATTGTACATCTGTTGGGCCACCTCTTCATCAGCCTACGCACAGTCCACGACAATAATTCAACTATTGCAATCGCATTAACAGCAATAACTGGTGCTGCTGCTGATGATGAAGATGATGATGATGACGATGATGATGTTGATGATGATGATGATGATGGTGATGATGATGATGGTGGTGGTGGTGGTGATGGTGGTGATGATGATGATGGTGGTGATGGTGGTGATGATGATGGTGGTGGTGGTGGTGGTGATGATGATGATGATGATTAGGCACATTTGAGAGGCATTTAAAAGTCACTGTGTAAACATACACACGTGATAAAGATAATGAAGATAATAAGGAGGAGGAGGATGTAGATATGTAACTACTCTATGTATTTATGTATGCATTTATGTACACAAGTATGCATAGAAGTATGTGTGGATGTATTTATGCATTTATGTATATATGCATATTTGTCGGTCGATAGGTCGGTTGTAACATTTTCATAGGCATATCAAAATAATAGTTAGATTCTACTCACTGATGTCCAATAGATGGCAATCAGGATTACGACGGCAATTTCTGCCAGAATGATGATTCCAACCAAAACGGAATACTGAAATGGTGTAAGAAAACATACTCATATGATGTTGTTGATGATGATGATGATGATGGTGGAGCTGGTGGTGGTGAAAACGGAATACTGAAATGGTGTAAGAAAACATACTCATATCAGTGTAAGAAAACATACTCCTATCAGTGAATGTAGGAAACTGATTCAAGTCAATATTGTATAAAAATGTACATATGATGATGATGCACATTATATATATATATATATATATATATATATATATATATATATATATATATATATATATATATATATATATATATATATATGATACATGGCTAATGAAGCTGGTCTAACAAACAGTTGTGAATTGTGAATTCTGAATCTTGAGCTTGATTTTCGTGCTCAACTATTATTCCAGCGTTTGCAAATCCTGGAATTTACCAGTAGATCTGCTATTAAGGAGCAATGGACCAGCTATCATTCGAGGTGACGATTTTCTACAATACGGTACGGCGGCCTATTCGAAAGTGCGATTGGTCTATAATCCAACGATTGTGGGTTTGAGCCTACTGAGTGGACTGTGTGCAAGGATCCTTGACAAGTTGTTCGCGCAGACTTGTCTGCATGATTAAAAGCAGAATTTGGCACTGGCATCTGCTGGGAAGCAAACGGCAAGTCCTCGCCCGTGTTCAGATCTCTGGGATTCGTCCACTCCCCTCCAAAAGTAGGAAATGAGTGCCTCCTTTACCTCAGTAGGATATATGAGACATTAGTTACTCCAGTTAATTATGAATTATTATTAATAAAGTGTGAATTGCGAATTATTAATCAGGAAACTAGTTATGTATCTAGTTTGGGTCTCCATCCACAAACTCTGAGTGCATTTAAACTGAAACTGCAGTAGAATCACAATGTTAAAGATGTGGTGAAAATGTGACATTATTCCCAAATGGACTTCACATGTACTAAATAATCGTAATCGTAATCCCAAGATTTCTATATCGCCCAACGAAAGCCGCGCCGTTGGGACCAGCTTATTCACAGGCGCTCAGTCAAAACAAAATCGATAGGCAAAAGCGTTCGGTTCCAGGTCAAGATCCAAAAGTCTGACGGAGAGACAGTGTGGCAGCTATGGGTTGGGGGTGTTTGGGGTTGGAGAGGAGAGAGAGATAAGAGGAAGAAGGGGTGTCAGGATAGGAGTACACATAAAGCCCCTGTGGGAATACTGCGATGTTCTCAAAATGTCTTCAATATATGACGGTACTGTTGTGGACTTTTGCTGAATTCTTTAATTATACTCATTGTAATCAAATTGTGAATCGATGTTCATATAGTCAACTTACGATCCAGAGCAGAACGGAACTGGAATCGGAGACGCAAGCTCCCCAGCAACCGAGGAACCCCATGAGGAAGACCAGAGCTCCGATGGCGATGAAAATGTAGACACCGATCGCCCACATCTCGTTGTCCATTCCAGCGCTGTCAACCGCCCCCACGGCACTGAACGCCGTTGGGTCAACCGCTAACCAGATGCCCACGCCCAACATCGCAGCGCCAATCAGCTACAACACATTGACAGGCGCTACAGTAAGTCGTTAGTTGTATAAATCATTTTTAATAACCTATTAGTATGTGGCGCGGTGGTGTAGTGGTATGAACGGTGCCTTGTAACCGGATGGTCGCGTGTTCGAATCTGCCTCAAGCCACTGCGTAGCGACCTTGGACAAGTTGCTCACCCATAATTGTCTGTGAGGAAGGCAACGGGAAACCACCTCACTCATCTCATCTCCGGGTAGCATAAAGCCAATGGACCTGCCTTAGGGAAGAGAACTGATCATCATCATCAACCCATTAGTAGAAATATTAATAGAACTTCTCTTTGAGCTGTAATCGTCAGAAGTGAAGTCCCTTTAATGATTACAAGCATTTTTATAAATGAATCAGATCTACTTGACTAGGGGTCAAAGGGAGATCGCAGAAGAGCCACGTGGATCCCGCTAACCGAGCCAACCAAATACAACATTAGGATATGATTTATTCATATCCTTCAGTAATCATTGGTCACTTGTCAATTTCTCTAATACAGTTAATTGATAACTTCTGTGAAGTTCATAGTGTAGTGACGATTGTTAAGCGACGACACGTGACAGTGATTTTGATGCAGAGATATCAGTTAATGCACTCTTATTAAACGCTGTTTTAAATGCACTTGAACTTATCTGAAGTATAGATAGTTCAGCATAGGCTGTAATCGATTCTATTAGACTCTTAGTAATTCACAGAATATATCTGAATAGCAAGCAGTCTTTGTCTGTTAAAATCAACTGTAATAACTAAAAAGTAACTCACATGATGTATTTTCTAATATAATACAGTGTACAATACCGATGTCTGCTAAAATTCAACCTTCTGAGCTGGAATGTTTTACCGACAGCGCTTATACGCATGGCAACAGGTCTCATCCGACTGGCTTCCTGGAATTGGAGGGAATTGCGTTGGTTCACAGTCGATTGAGCCCTCGTGTACTAATAACATTGGGCCACTTAATTGTAATGTAATTTGAGATTTATAAAGCGCCTCTTAGAGGATAAACTCAACAGAGGTGCTTCCGACCCGAAAAAGTAAAATCACTGTTAAACAGTACAGTCTTCAGGCGCCTGCGGAACACTGAGGGGGGAGAGAAACTTATAACAGTAGATTATGTTCGAAAATGTCCGCAGTCTGTCAGAAATGACAGCTGAAACGTTCTTAGAATTGCTCTTTAGACTCTTTTCATGTCAATTTACATGTAGTGCATGCACGTCAGCTTTTACGCCAGCTTTTGCTTTTGCTTTTTTGCTTTTTTGCTTTTTGCTTTTGCCAGCTTTTTCCTTACGCCAGCTTTTGTAGGCCCGAACCCAGGATACTCCGTTTAACCCTGTATCTACTCAAAATCGCGGATGAAGCTATAAACGGTGTAGATATATCTGAGAGAAATATAAAATATCAGCATCCAATTCAGTTACATATAATATATTTAGACTGCAGGAGAGGCATTTGATATCAAAACGTTAACTATACGTACCCAAAAGACGATGTTGAAACCAAACATGATAAACTTTATGCATTCCATTTTGTTCTTTCGGTGTTCTTTCCAAAATCGAAAAAAATCGAAGCCTATTCACAGACAATACTTTCGACACCTTCAAACAATCGCAATGAATTTCTGCGACTTAATTTTCTTTGACTGACAAGCTATGTGATCTTTCTACGTCTAAGTGGACCTGTAAGCAACTCGACTAGAAAGAAGGTCAACGATAAGAATGAAGGCGACTTCAAGCTTAACCTGTTGAAGTATTGTCAAGTCCAGTTTGCCTTTGAGAAACACTACCAAATGTGCAAACAAGAAACACTGATAAACGAAGATATGTCCCTCCCATATATAGAGCGAGTTAGGCCTACACACGGGCGGTCTAAGTGTGCTTCAGCAATCTCAATTAGCTGATAAGGTGTGACGTCATTAAAGCAGGTGCGTACGAGGCTAGAAATAGCTTCGTTATCTTGGCCTAGGCTACCTGTATTTCCGATGCATCGATAACGATACCAACACGGTTTACTGAAAATCAGGTTGCGATGACACGTGACCACCACAAACCGTCTAAGCTGCCTGAATCTTAGTCTGAATACACTGAAATTTGTAGCATAGAAAGACAGTATTTCTCCACGTTAAAGCAGATTTCGACTGAAACGATTGTGAGAATGAATAGTGCAGAGATTTCATGATGAATACGAAGGTGGATAAAGAAGTTATCGTGTTGCGTTACTTATGCGCAACTACAGCGTGTAGCGCAGTTGTGATCCTTAGGACTGATAACGCACTGTACTTTGAAACCTTAGCTAAGCTGCAGTGACTCAGTGTCACGCTTTGAATGAATAGCAGGGGACGCGCTTGTCTCCGTTAGTAGAGACGTCATCATAATTAGTCATGAACCAATTAAGGCGTTTCTCGTGAAGAGTTCGTGGCGCACTTGTACAATGACGTCACAGATCCAACATCAAAACAGACAACACTCGAACAGAGATGCATAACTCTCTTCGTAATCGTAATCATAATCAAAAATTTATAAAGCGCCACTCCAAGGTATAATCGCAATCGTAATCGTAATCTCGAGATTTCTACAGCACCCAACGAAAGCTAAGTCGCGGGAACCAGCTTATTCACAGGCGCTCAGTCAAAACAAAATCGATAGGTATACTCATCAGAGGCGCTGTTAATTATAATAGGCAATTGTGTAGGGCCCACCGTAATGTAAAACAACGTCGTCGCTCAATAATGATGCGCCTTTAAAATCACACTAACATCACGTTGAAACCACCGAAGTCACTTAAGCTACATCAGCCGGGTTAGTATATGGTTTGACGATTATCTGCAGTGGCTCAGTGGTTAAGTACGTGCCGTGAAACGCGAGGGATCGTAATCGTAATGGTAATCCCGAGATTTCTATAACGCCCAACGAAAGCCACGTCGCGGAGACAAGCTTATTCACAGGCGCTTAGTCAAAACAAAATCGATAGGCAAAAGGGTTCGGTTACAGGTCAAGATCCAAAAGTCAGACGGAGAGACAGCGTGGCAGCTATGGGGGTGGTGTTTGGGGTTGGAGAGGAGAGAGAGATAAGAGGAAGAAGGGGCGTCAGAGAAGGATCTGTGAAAGAGGAATGTTTTTAGTTTAGCAGGAAAGGCCGAAGCAGAAATTGCAAGCGGTGGAGCATCGATGAGTTTGATGGGTCAGAAAACTGTCACAGATCTCGATGGAGTTTATTCCAGAGTGGTGGGGCAGCTATGGCTATGGAGCTATTACCAAATTTTAAGGCTGAGGTGACGGGATGGCGAAGAAGTGTTAGGGCAGAAGAGGAGCGGGTTGAGCGAAACGGCTGTGTTGTAAATAACTGACGAAGATAGGAGGGTTGGGAAGATTGAAGTATGTTGAAGTGTGCAGGATTGATACAAATTTCCTAACACCAGCGACGAATTTTGGGCTGCATGTAGGCCTACATTTAAATACAAGCACAGAGAAAACTGGCCTTCTTAACATCGTATGTCAAGAAGATCCACTTCTATAATCGTGATTGAGATGAATCATCTTGTTTCAACGATTATCTATCTGTTTGTTGTTTATCTACTTAGTGTCTCCGCTTGTGCAACAGTCGATGGTGATTAAGTAGTTCTTAACTACCTTTGACGCACTGACAAGCAACTAATAATAGGGGAGGTGGCACGAACCCAATGACGATGATGATGATGATGATGATGATGACGATGATGATGATGATGATGACGATGATGATGATGATCATTATGATGATGATGATTATGATCATGCTGTTGATGATCATGATTATGATTGTGATTATGATTATGATTATGAAGATGATGATGATTATGACGATGATGATGATGATGATTACGATGATTATGATTATGACGACGACGATGATGATGATGATTATGATGATGATTATGATGATGATGATGATTACGATGATGATGATGATGATGATGATGATGATGATTACGATGATGATGATGATGATGATGATGATGATGATGATGATGACAACGACCGTGTGACTCGCTTCCTTTTCCAGCGCCTTTCGATCTGTGTCCAGCGCCACACTTCCATTTCATTCAGAGGCACATTTCAGACATCTGTGGAAACTACTGGGACGAGGCCAGATTTCTCAGAGATCATTTTATACCCCTAGCTTCATTTCTACCTCGGGTAAAAAACAGAAAAAAAAACAAATATTAATAATAATAATAATAATACAGCTCCTTATAAATGCGTAATAATGATACTAATATTAGCATATAGTTGCAGACGGATCCGAGGAATATGATAATATGATGAATATAGAGATACTGTAGATACGCTGAGATACGCTGTCTCTCCGTCTGACTTCTGGATCTTGACCTGGAACCGAACCCTTTTGTATATCGATCTTGTTTTGACTGAGCGCCTGTGAATAAGCTGGTCACCGCGGTGTGGCTTTCGTTGGGCGCTGTAGAATTCTCGGAATTACGATTACGATTAGGATGAATCCAGATACTGTACCGCGTCCAGAAAAACGAACAATTTTCAAGACAGAGCTAATCGTACACAAGACTCAAGTGTGTCAGCCATTACCACTATAACAATAATTAATCATAATTACTAATTAATAATAATTATAATGCGCCGGTGGATAATGCCCAAGGCGTCAATCCATGGGGCACCAAAGCCAAGACGCAATTATGTCAATAAATCACAAGAAGATAGTTCAACAGTTCACGAAACATTTTCTGCCCATCTCAAGACGTTACTATTTAGAGACCGTTAGGTAGGCGTGCTGCAGCGCCTTTGTGAGTTACTTAAAAGGCGCTTTACAAATTTAGTGATACATACATACATACATACGTACATACATACATACATATATACAAAGACATTCCGAAGACCTTGCAAAAATAATGGTAAATAGAGGGAACAAGGACTATCTTCATTATATACCGAAGCCCAAGACTCCTTTAGACCAGGTCATCTGTGTTGCAGACTAAGGTCTCGATAGGCGTGTCTTTCCCGTTACAGTGGCGCTATAGAAATTCTCATATGATTATTATAATTATTCCTAGTCTTAAAATCTCAAAGATAAATTTGACATCGTTGTTACTATGGAGACGATTGCACAATAAGGAGGGATGACGTCACTGAGACAACCGACATGAAGTATTTTTGAATTTTCTTCGCTTTTTCACAAATTCGTAGTTTTTTAAATATTTTATGTGAATTATCGAATTTATTCTTCAATTTTCATCGTCCGCTGACCTCACAGTTTCGTTCACCAACAGATAAGTTTTTGCTTTTCATTTATATTCAGATTTATGCATTTTGGCTCATTTATTTACACTACTGGCTAATAGGGTTAATGGCCTTATTGCACGTAAGAATGCTTCTGTTTTTGAAAGATCCAAGCGCGGTTCCAGGGAGATGTGGTCTGAGGTCAACCGTCTTCGGGGCGCCTCTAAGAATATCCCTTACTCTGATTGTGGCATCACCGCCGAGTCCTTAAATCAGTATTATAGGGACATGTCGACTGATCTACTATATACCTCTCCCCGCTTAAATCCACAACGCTAGTTAGGACCCATGATGTCTTTGATGAATTTATAATTTTTAAACTGCTTGATTCAGCTAGGCACACAGCCACAGGACTTGATGAGATACCAATGTGGTTTCTGAAAAACACTGCACCCATCCTGGCTAAACCCCTCACTTTTCTTCTTAACCAATCAATCATTAGATCCTATGTTCCACCTCAGTGGAAAAGTAGTGTCATCACCCCTGTTCCCAAGGTTCCGAACCCTACCTCATGTAGCGATTTCCGCCCAATATCTGTAACTTCAACTCTCTCTCGATTACTTGAAAAACTTATTGTTCGAAGATTCTTCTATCCTATTCTTACTGAACAATCACTCAATCATGAATTCTTTGACCAATATGCATTCCGACCTACTGGTTCCACGTCTGCAGCTCTTATTTCTGTTACTCACCATCTGTCTGAACTGCTCGCTTCTAACCAATATGTTCATCTCATATCCCTTGACTTCTCAAAGGCCTTTGATACAATAAGACATGCCTATCTCGCTGATAAACTTGCTGATCTCGCTATTCCTGATCACATTTACAATTGGATAATTTCCTTCCTAACCAACCGACAGCACTGTACCAAATTCAATGATAGTGTCTCTACCTTAGTTGGCATAAATTCCAGTATTGTTCAGGGTTCAGGTCTTGGACCAGTGAACTTCCTAGTTGCCATATCCAAGTATAAGCCTTTAGCACCCAACAATAGGTTATTTAAATACGCTGATGACAGTTACCTTCTTGTACCATCCTGCAATAGCTTGATGGTTCAGGCTGAACTGGACCATGTTGCCCTTTGGGCGGATAAGTGTAACTTAAAACTTAATCATAAAAAGACATGTGAAATGATAATTCACCGGCCAAGAATGAGAAATCAGCAGATAATTTTACCTAATGTGATTCCCGGTTTAACCAGGGTACCAGAGATGACAATATTGGGTGTTACCCTATCGAGGATGTTAAATTTTGATTCTCATATTGATCGGATTCATAGTCAGGCGCGTCAGTCTTTATATGCCATACGAATTCTTGTAGCACATGGCCTAACTGGCCCTCGGCTCTACGACGTTGTCCGAGCCACAATTCCTCTTTTTCGGCCCACATATTTTAAGAAAAATTGGCTTATTTTTTGCAAGCAATCAGTATAAAATTGTTAGATTACTATAGATTAGAAAGTATTCGCATCTATTCTAATACGCGACCAACATTATATGAACGGAAATGATATCATATGTCATAAATTACGAGGTTCCTGATGACGTCATTTACAAAGTGTATGTAAGTAAATATGTAGTTATGAGAAATTGCTACGCATTTATATAGGGTCAACATATTTTAAATAATAAATTAAAATATTGGAATATTTTAAATAAATAATGAAAATAAATTCAAGGCCTATATCATAGGCCTTTTGTATAAAAAGCGCAGTATGCAGTGTATTAATTACCATCATCAGTATAGTAAGGCAGTTTTCTAACCACAGTGGGTTTCATTTGTAGAATAACCACACTAATGCTCGTGTGAGAAGCTATGAGATCACATCATGTGCACAATCCACAGCGGTTTTGCGGGCCGCATAAGACTTTGGCGGGCCGCATTTGACCCGTGGGGCGTAGTTTGTTCATATCTGCTATGACCTGACAAACCTTTTATAATTAAAGCAAAAAATTCTTAATTCTTAATATTTATTACGCTATTCCAAAATATGTGTTAAGCCATACTTAAAACAATAATCCGGCAGAAGTTGGTATAACGACAAGGCAAACAATCCACTTTTGATGTCAATTTAACGAATTCCAAGGAAGCAAAAACATAAACCTTATAACTCCAGCGCATTTGTGAGGTCCAGCTAAGGAGCTATATAAATAGCCATATAGATACATAATGGACGCCTCTATAATGGTACTACGGCGGATAGCGTTGGTGGAAATGATTAAATTGGAAATTGGTGGAAATCACGGAATGGTGCAGGAGCGGACGCAGCACAGAATAGACAGATACCGATACATTGCATTGTATTGTATTTTATTGTATTCCATTGTATTGTACTATATTATATTAAATGGTAACGTATTGTTTTGTTTGTATTGTTGTAGCTGTAACAGTTGCAGTTCGAAAGAGTTGCAAGTTGCGAACTATGCTGCTTTTAGGACGCTGTACAGATTCAGTTGTCAGCTTGTCTTCTTTCCAAAACAACGAGCCACAAAGGGTATCGGGCGTTTCTTTACAATGTAAAGATTCGCTAAACTTTTCTGTAAATTGTGAAGAGTTATGAAGTCATTATATTGCGTCTGCATTCATCCACAAAGTACGTAAAAGACGATTTTTTCCATCCAGAACACCTTCATAAAAAGCAGCGCAATGCGCTTAGAGACGACACTTTTTGATGAATCAAGAAGAAACTGGAATCCAACACTCGTATTTCGCAAACTTTACCTTTGCATTTGATGCTTAGTAAAGGGCTCAAGCGAGAGAACTAGCTAATTCACAAGCTTGTGATGTCCACGGATTTCGAGCAGCGTATCGCTAGCAGTCACTAATTAATTAATTATTGATACTGAACTGAATGAAACTCTAAAAATATTCTTAACACTACGCCTCCGGCATGACAGCGAAGTCTTTCAACTTTATGCTTTGTCTGTTGCTATTTTTATTTACGAAACCAATAAAAAATGCTGTAACATACACAAGTTACTCAGTTAGGTCTACATGTAACGCAGTCTAACTGAATCTTTATTCTCCTGGCTTCTTTCTTCTTTCACTGCTAAATATCAGAAAGCAGGCGAACAAGAGTCCAACGATCTGCAGAAAGAACAATTATGCAGTCATTAGAGTACAGTAGAGTAGAGTAAGAGTAGAGTAGAGTATAATAGAGTAAGAGTAGAGTAGATTAGAATAGAATGAGTTCAGTAGAGTAGAGTAGAGTAGAGTAGAGTGAGAGTTGAGCTGGTTTGCGCAGAACAGAGTAGCGTTGAGTGGAATGGAGTGGTGTAGAGTAAGGTATAGTAGAGTGGAATAAAGCAAAGCAGTTGTTGTATTTATTATTATAGTTATGTATTTATTAAGCTCCACTATCTAAAGACTAAGAATCAGTCGGTGGCACTGAGCGACTTTGCGTGAAGGCCTTGTTCAAGGTCCCTATACATTAACCGTGTCAGAGGAGGAGACTCGATGTTGCAAGTCTTGCTCACAAACTGATAGGCCACCGTGTAGAGTTGAACAGAGTAGAATAGAATGGAATGGATTGAGTTGGTTTTGATCAGATTTGATTTGTTTACCTGAAGAGCGGCAAAGCCGCAGGTTATTCCAATTATGATGGGAGCATTCTTGTTTAGGAATTCAACCAACGCGAAGTAGCATCCCTATGCAACATAATACCTATCGTAAACACGTTTAACGATCCATTTATATAGCACCTAATTTATTCTTACAAATGATATATATACAGCTTAACATGTTAGAGTATTACATAAATTTTGTCTTCATTATAAGAACTAACCGGATCTTAATATCATTTCTTGGAGTTTTGCACTAATTTTAACAGTATCTAGGCCTACTGCTTCAGACAACCTGCAAAGTGGACGGAAAACAAAGAATTTGTTTTAAATGTTATAAAAAAATAACACGGATTTGTTAGGTCTATTTAAATATCTGTGAGTTTATTTAAGCCTGTGTCAGTTTGTCTGTCTGTCTGTCTGTCTGTGTCTGTCTGTCATTAAAGCAAGATTGTCACTTAATCGGTAAGGGACGCCACAACTTGTGCTAAATACGTTTCATTAAAATTCGGTAGACGTCGCCGCATGTAATAACAATTTTCCTAAGTATTCGGTAGACCCAGTGGAACTCGCTGAAATTCTCATCTGCAGTCTAGAGCCCGTCTATTTTTTTGGCCTAAGTGGCTTTCTAAATACTAATATTTAAGACTATTGTTAGGGTAGTCAAACTGAAAAGTTGCGTCTTGGTGTACTTGGCAAGACTTACCTGTTCATAAATATACTCCTTAACTCCCTTCTGGCACCTAGCGATCTCGTTGATATCTTTTGAATTGCAGCAGGTGTAGGGAACCTAAGCACAGGCAGTCATACCAACAGAATCTTTACTAGAAGCCGAACGTTATAAGTCTACCTGATAATCGTCATCTAATTCAGTCATAGTTTAGCAGCTTATTCGGTAGATGAACTGACTGTGTAATCACACTTCGATTAGTCTTTAAATTTATTTATGTAAATGTTCGCTTATCATGCTATCTGGACCTACACAGGCGCAGTCAGTAGTCCAAATCTAAAAGTTGAGGCGATATACAAGAGCACAGAAAGATGCAGAATCAATGAATCCATTGCTCGATTAAAGCGATCAATCAAGGATTTACAAACTCATCGAATGATCAGTATATGTAAAATAGTGTTAACCCGGCCTTACACCGATACGATCCCGATCCAATTTTACCAATCGGGTGGAACCGAATTGGGTCGGTTCGTTTACGATTGTGAAACTCAGTCAGGAAAGGTTGGCGTAAGTCTGAACACGATCAGAATTTTTCAGTGGGATCTGATCGCATCGGGTCTGGTCGGTGTAAGGCCGCTTTAAATAGCGAAAATTTCTGAAGCCGACGCAGAAACTTGAAGACCAGCTTATTCGCTGGCGCTTAGTCAAATATAGGAGTGGTTGGGTCATTTTCGGTGCATGGCGATTAAAACAGATAGTAATCAAAATTGCCTCAACGACTGAACTAGTTAGTAATCGTGCCATATATAACTGAGTGGAGAAGACTGACGTCGCTGGCCATGGTCTCCGATCCGCAGCAATGAGGAAGGACAAGACAAGACAAGACATATATAAATCTATATTGTTTTGTATTCACAGAGTCAAATAGACAAAGGAGAGAGAGACACAGAGAGAGAGACAGAGAGAGACAGACAGAGAAAGAGAGAGAGAGATAGTTTGTGTATTATAACCACAAAGTAGCCTGGATTGCTATCAAAAGGGCTGAGTATGAGAGACAGAGACATTGACAGAGACAGAAAGGGATACAGAGAGACAAGGGTTAAGACAGACAGAGAAACAAAGACAGAGACATGAATTTACTGACTCTAAACCGCTCGGAACTGTTGTCGTAAGTGCTCAATATGTAGTCAAAGTAGTTGTAGCTTCCACAGCATTCCCACTGCAAATTTTAATATTAACAGCATTTACTAACATTTCAGCAGAATTGCATTTGTAAAAATTTTACCGCTAACATAATCACAAGAAGCCTCCGCCAACAACGAATAGACAGGTAGCCATTTTCACAACATCAATAAGCACTTCTGAAGGCTTTGAACAAGAGTCTAAGCCTTGTATAACGCCTCATTCGGTTACCGCAGTATACGCCTGCTAAGCGGATTTCGTGTCGCTACCCCGGGAAGTAAATGTTTTTCTATAGCCACCGTATGCTCCTGTCTTTTGGTGGAAGTTGTTTTCTGTACTCGTGGCTATCAGTTCTGGAATGACTTGAGCTATTGTTCCTGATCAGAGCTATGCTCCTTTTCCAATGAATTTATCGGGTGAGATCCTTCACCGCTGATGCCTTTTTGAATGAGAGCCACGCCATTTAAGTTCTGCGGGTACGTACCATATTAGCCCGAAGTTAAATCTCTAAAATAAGCCACGAAGGGTATGCGAACTGGCAGCATATGAACATTCTATATACGAATTCGGATATGATTATTCGTGTGTAATGACGTCCTGCTCTTGATTGGATGCTAGGGTCTAATAATAAATATTCATGAGTAGAAACGTTCCTGGTAATGAATAATAATAAGTAAATACGACGCTGCTGTAGTAGTAGTTCCTCAGTATAACAGCATCTTATGACATCAAAGGCCGTTGGCGTCGCCCTCCTCCTTTATCCAGGCTTGGGACTGGCATTACCCCCCAAAAAGGCAGTGGTGGAGTTCGACGCTGCTGTTGTTACTTTAGTGACTATTAATAACACTGATTGCCAGCGTCCTCATGCGTTGTTTGGGCACACACTCTGTTTCTCTCTCTTGCTCTGCCTCTGCATGTTGTCTCCATCTGTGCTGATGTCTGTACGTCTACTGGTCTGTCTACCACTTTTAATTCTTCTCCCTTGCTCTGATTCATTCTCTTTGTCCGTCTGCCTGTCTGTACCTGTCGGTCGCCCGGTTAGTCTACCTATACGTCTGCCTAACTCTCTCCCCTCTGTCTTGCTAATTCTCCCTTTGAATATCTGTGGCGTGTTTTATGATGTATCTCTGCTTCTATTATATATATATATATATATATATATATATATATATATATATATATATATATATATATATATATATATATATATATATATATATATATATATATATATATATATATATATATATATATATATATAACCTACATTAGTTAATATACATACATATGTATATTTTTGTAATGCTAAGCTTCCACATCATAATATTTTGAAAGGATTAATCTCAGTAAGTAAGCAAGTATAGCAGTAAGTAAACAAACCATTGTAGTACATTACACTGCTAAGTAGGCTTAGTCATTAGTCGACAAAATAGTATGCGTAGCGTACTTCCTGCTGCATTTTGTTCCAAGACGACGAAACTCCATCTGGACTGGTCTCGTTGATGTATTTGACGTGGACGTCATTGTACATACTCTCCGCCACCTCTGGGCCGATCTGACAACACAGAAAGCAGGGCTACATAATTACAAGTTACGGTGAAACACCAGGCCTTACCTGCTTCAACCGTGTCGTTTTACAAGCAATGTACTCTACTCTACTCTACTCTACTCTCTTAACTCTCTTCTCTTCTACTCTACTCTTCTCTACTCTACTCTTACTCTGCTATACTCTACGCTAGTCTACGCTGCTCTGCTCTGCTCTACTGCACTCTACTCTACTCTACTCTACTCTTACCCCACACTCTTCTACTCTACTCTATTCTTACCCCACACTCTTCTACTCTACTCTACTCTTACTCCGCTATTCTACTCTACTCTACGCTGATCTACGCTACTCTAAGCTACTCTACTCCACTCTACTCTACTCTACTCTAATTTAATATAATTACTGTGTAATTGTTCTTTCTGCAGGTCGTCGGACTCTTGCATATAATGTATCTAATTGCGTTGCTGTAATTGTCTCCAGTGTCGCCATGGCAACAAGGCACCACGTTACCTTGGTAACCTCATGGCGAAAAGGTATCATTTTACCTTGGTAATCGCAATTTTTGTGTTTATAATTCTATGTGCAGGAAGCTAAGTTTAATGCGAAAATCTCAAAAGAGCACAACAAATACCAGATGGTATGGTTAAGTAAGGTAAGGAAAGGTAAGGAAAGGCAAGCCAATGTAACGTATGTAAGGTGAGATAAGGTAAGGTAAGGTGAGCTGAGGTAAGGTAAGGTAAGGTAGCTATACGCCTATATCAGTAGTCTTTTGGTATGTAGGCTTTACATTTACAGCAACATTGCGAAGGAACAACAGGCTATGTTTCAACACTGCAACATTGTGCAACGCTGTGCATAGCATAGACTAATATACATCAGTTTACATTACTACGTAATAAATGTACATTAACTCCGAACGGTAAGAATGGTACACGGCCAGACGAACCGAATTCCAGTAGACGACGGTGAGTATGACAACGACGGTCTCGGCCATGATCACCAAACCGACTAAGCCGGCATACTACAAAAGAAAAATTCGCGCATGTCAGCACAAGCATTTACGTAGCGCCGTTGTTTTCTTACAGCGACAACGGTCAAGAGCAGCATTCGAATCTTAAATAGACGAATGATTGCCTTACCTTACTTTATCATACCTTACCTCGCCTTACCTTACTTTGTCATACCTTACCTCGCCTTACCATACTTTACTGCACACTTTAAGAGACGTAGACTGGCTTGGACATACGACACAGGCACACAAACATACATACATACATACATACATACATACATACATACATACATACATACATACACACATACATACATACATGCATACATACATACACACACATACATACATACATACATACATACATACACACTGACATACATACATATATACATACATACATTGGCATACATACATGGGCATAAATACATACAGGCATACATACAAGAGCATGCATACATGTAGATTGGCATATATGCAGAGGCGAATCCATGATTAGAAGATAGGAGGCGGCGAGAAACTGGGTCTAGTGTTAACACAACTAGATAAAATGTTTGTCCGGGTCTAACAATAGTTATTATGCAACAGGTGAAGGAAGCCGAAGAAACTAGTACCTCTGTAATATTTTTTAACATTCCAGATTAAGAGGATGAGCTATAAAGCAGGGAACCAGTGTGATTAGGGTAGACATTAGTTTAAGGTAGAGGAAGGAAAGAGGCATTCGCTGTCTATCGTTATCGTAATCGTAATCCCGAAATTTCTATAGCGCCCAACAAAAGCCACGTCGCGGGGACCAGCTTATTCACATGCACTCAGTCAAAACAAAATCGATAGGCAAAAGGGTTCGGTTCCAGGTCAAGATCCAAAAGTCAGACGGAGAGACAGCGTGGCAGCTATGGGGATGGTGTTTGGGGTTGGAGAGGAGAGAGAGACAAAAGGAAGAAGGGGACTATGTGTCAAATAAGAGGAAGTTAGAGAACATGAAAGAAAATACAACTGCCACCACTTTTCCGACGAAATTAACATCGCTACAGATAGAGGTTCTTTTTGGTGCTCACCAGCCAGAGGAAGAAGGTGCTTCGGTCGGCCCGAGCGGCTCCAAGGCACCCGAAGAGACCGACGAGGAAGAGAAAGGCCCCTATGGCGATGAACGTGTAGACAGCCGCCGACCAGACAGCGTCGTCCATACCGGCGCTGTTGGCGATGTTCAACGCCTCGAAGGCTCCGGGGTCAACGGCCACCCAGATCCCGACGCCCAGCATCACGGCGCCAATCGCCTGCATGCGGAAGACAAGCAACGACAACTGTTCGAATATGATGATGATGATGGTGGTGGTGGTGGTTGTGGTTGTGGTGGTGGTGGTGGTGGTGAGGAGGAGGAGAGGAGGAGGAGGAGGAGGAGGAGGAGGAGGAGGAGGAGGAGGAGGAGGAGGAGGAGGAGAACGACGACGACGATATTGATGATGATCATGATGAAGAAGGATTAGAATTAGAATTTGAAATAAGATTAAGATCTAAGAATATGAATTAGAATTAGAAGAAGAAGAATTAGAATAAGATGATGATGATGATGACGACGACGATACTGATGATGACAACGACGAAGACGAAGAAGATCCTTAGATGGTATATTAGATTAGAATTAGAATTTGAAATAAGATTAAGATTTAAGAATATGAATTAGAATTAGAAGAAGAAGAATTAGAATAAGATGATGATGATGATGACGACGACGAAGACGAAGAAGAAGATCCTTAGATGGTATATTAGGCTGTAGCTTGATCACAATCATAATGGTCATCGTGACGAACTGATGATTCGGGTAGCTGAAGATGGCCATAAACAAAATCTTACAGAACTCGCTCTTTCTTACCCAGAAGACGACGTTGAAACCAAACAGAATGAACTGCAGACATTCCATTGTGATCTGCTACAGCTGCTGAACAGACCGTTTATGAAATTCCGTCTAATTATCTTAATTAAACCAGAACTCTATATGAATTCTGTGTTTCTTAGATTCCTTTCTTTTTCACACCTGTGTGCCAAGCCAATCTAATCCCTGCACATAGGCCCAAGAGACCTACATTTAGACCCGTCTGATATACGATAGATAGCCCGATAAGACTTGAGTTCGAAGACCTGTATGTTTATATATACAGATGATTACACATATACTATAATTTTTATACGTATGCAGTATGCTATATATATATATATATATGTGTGTGTGTGCATGTGTGTCACACACACATTTATAGCATACTGCATACGTATAAAAATGTGTGTGTGGGTGTGTGTGGGTGTTTATATATATATATATATATTTTATATATGTATATATATATATATTTTATATATGTATATATATATACACACACACATCCACACACACATCCACACACACGCATAGCCTGTCGAATCAGTGTGTTTCATATTCTGTACAAAGATAGGGCGATTGGCTGGTGGTGATATCGTATCTTATTTGCTGATCAGATCAGTCACGTCCAGTGGTTGAAGCCACCAACGCTTATCCCTTCAAAGGAGAACTGTATGTATACGCCTACGAGCCTACAGTCCTTAGAAGTCTAGACTGTTTACTATTGGCTAACCCTAATGCGTTATAGACCTACTCATGTAGATGCACAGACCAGTAGGACTACTTAGGCCATTTTTGGTGATTGGTAGCCCACTCGTAAGGATAAGAGACTGATAAGAATTATCAAAGCTAAAGTTCGATAAGAAAATAGCTTAATTTAAAATAGACACAAATATAGACCTATCATGTATATACCAGGGTGTAGGCTATATAATAGTAACATTGATGCTGCTGATGATTATGATAACGATGATGATGGTGGTGGTGGTGATGATGATGATGCTGATGATGGTGGTGATGATGATGATGATTATGATGATGATGGTGGTGATGATGATGCCGATGGTGATGATGATGATGATTATGATGACGATGATGATTAGTAACTTCTGATGCGCCGGTGTCTAATGCACAAGGCATCAATCAACCGATGGCGTCCCAAAGCCAAGCCGCAATCAGGTCAATATCCAGAAGGTCAGTCCACACGACAGAAAGGCAGCCTAGAGTGGGTAACCAATTTGGAAAAGGCAAGTTTTAAGTTGGGAAAGAAATATCAGAAGCGACAGAAAGTTAGGTCCAGCAACCGGAAAGCTCCCGTACCAAGAACAGTTCTAGTCTTAGGTATGACCATAGAAAGACATTCAGATGCCCTTTCAGAATAATAGTAATAATATCTATGTTGGATGCAGAAAGTTTATTATTTTAATTATTGTTTAGAAAGGTTCTGCTTGGACTTCGTAATCGTAATCCCAAGATTTCTACAGCGCCCAACGAAAGCCGCGCCGCGGGGACCAGCTTATTCACAGGCGCTCAGTCAAAACAAAATCGATAGGCAAAAGGGTTCGGTTCCGGGTCAAGATCCAAGAGTCAGGAGACTTGGCAGAACATGAATAGGTATTTATTTATGTTTGTAGAAAAAATGCCAAGCAGGTAAAATAGATCATGTGGGATTAGCAGGACAATAATTAGACTAGTAGAATCGAATCAGGTGTT
The DNA here is from genome assembly GCA_964023275.1 of Norana najaformis. NCBI lineage: Eukaryota > Metazoa > Annelida > Clitellata > Crassiclitellata > Hormogastridae > Norana > Norana najaformis. The sequence goes on from OZ029928.1 coordinate 15,877,182, forward strand.
GAACTGGAATAAAGATTTATGTTGTGAATGCTATTTTGCTCGTCACAGTCACCTTTAGGTTCACCAGTGATGGTTTGATTTCACCTTTAACGATATAGCTAGACAAAACCCACAGCAAAGCGCAGCTAAATTAATTCTTGCATGTATTACAATGATACAAAAATGGTCCTATAATTATTTGCTTTATATTCGACTTCTTTGAACTGTACTTCCATAATCGTAATCGTAGGCTCGGATTTCTACAGAGCCCAACGAAAGTTTATTCACAAACGCCAAACGAAAAACAGTTCTATCTTGAGTATCAGTTACCTGGCCATCAAAGACATTGTATAAGCTGTTACAAGACTTCAATCACGTGAATTCTTATTTAAAGTTAAATAATGAAATATTTCGTAGCGTCTAATGTTTATAATTTAATAATTCAATCTCTTGTAGATGGCGCTACATTATAATAAAATGCCATGAGGAGAGTGTTGAACCTATATGTCATCTGTGTTAATCCTATTACCTTGTTGGAGTAAACAGATTCACGTTTTGTGTAAAACATTCATTATCATATGCATTTACTGTTTATTCACAGAGCAGTTTATAAAATTTTGAAGTTATTCTGCATGCAGATTAAATTTTAAGTGGTTCTGTTCTAATGAAGCTGATGATTTTGCGCAATTTACAGTCCCCTTCCTTTGTTTACAATATGTAGGAAGAGCTTGGTACAGTGAGTGAGTAAGTAACAATAAATATTTTGCAGTGATTTAATCCTAGCACGTGGAGACCTTTCGTAGTCGTTTTAGCATCGTTAAGCATTAATGGCAGGTACTGTAAATCTTTTGCAAAAGAGTAAAGGAGCACGATCGATCGTAACATTTGGAAATGTAAGTGGGCATTTATGTAGCGCCGCTTGACAAGTGTTGACCATTTAACACTCACTGTATTAAAGTCGAAATCTGATTGAATTGCGAGTTAGGATGCTATTCTAATTCAATGTTTATTAACTTGAAGCCGCATTTTGACTGTTTTACAGGACACCATGGCTCAGAGAGCAGGAGGCTGGCCTTACGACAGCCAAGGTTATGCATCGTATCAGGCAGGTGGACCACTGGGCGCAGGAGCAGGTCCACAGGGTGGCATGCCACCTGGGGACTTCAGTCACCTGTCCCAAACCATTAGTTCAAACATACAGAAAATGGTAAATAATGGTGAGTAGTCAACGAGTTTACCACTTCGTAAATTATTACAGTAAATGTACATGCAATTGTAACTTATGAACAGTATTGCTTATGGCCACTAGCATGATACCGAAAGTGAACATGACCATTAGCATGATTATGTAGAGAACCCTTGCTATGAATATCTAGAAGCATTTTTAGAGAGTGGAGAAGACCGAGAATGAAAAGGAAGAGGAAGGGAAAAGAAGAGAAGAGAAATGGAAGTATTTAGTTCAATAGCTAGAAAGATTAAAAGGAAAAAGATGGGCCATAAAAAGGAATAGTGAATATTAAGGAACAGGATTATCTAACATACTGGTGATCTAATTCTTTTATACTGGTATAATACCACACAAGGCAACGTTGTTGGTTGTGGCAGCCTGGCGTGCCTCTGATGAATTCACAAAATGGAGAAAAAGCAGTAGAAATTGAACCAGTAAAATATTTTTGCATTGCTTTTAATGGCTTGTTAAAGTGCATCATGCTTACAACAAAATTTCCAGAAACTATATTGCTTTTTGAATGATTGTCTAAAACATACAGCAAATATTCAATTTAAAAAAAATTCTTCTGAAACTCAATTGCTTGTTTAATTGATTACCTAGAACCTTCTATCAGTGTTCACCTTTACAAGAAATTCTCCTGAAACTATATTGCTTGTTTAAATAAATGTAAAACTTTTTAAATTTTTGTTTTAAGTGTCACAGATTGAGACTATGAACGGAATGATCGGAACAGTGTCCGACAATCCCGAACTGCGAGACAGATTGTGAGCATACTGTGCTAAGTGCACTTTTCTTTTCTAGCGTATTTGAAATGTTTTCTAAAGTTTGAATGTGGATTTAGGTAACGTCTGAGAGTGGGCAACATTACTGTCGTGGATGTCATAGCATGTGAGCATGTAATCAAAAACATAGCAGTAATTATGAAACTACATGTGACAGCAGGAATAAGAGGCGTTATGCTAGTAGAACAGCTTCAGCATCTGTGCTGTGCTAATTATTTGCTACTATTTCGCTTAGCACCAGCTGGGACTGTGTAGCAAGACTGCTGCCCACCAATTAACTTAGCACCTGAAGCAGGTTCTTGAGAATAGATACAGATACTATACATAATATATATATATATATATAATGTATATATATATACATGTAATTGCATTATTTTGGAATAACAATCTCAATGTATGTTCAGTATGTGGTAAAATAAATGTAATTTATGGCAATACTTTTGCTCCTGAGTTTAATCTAATCTTTGCTGTTGCTTTTACCACTGAAGTTAATCTAATCTTTGCTGATACTGAAGTAATTCTATTCTGTGCTGATACTTAAACAAATCTAATGTTTGCTGATATTGTTGACATGTAGGCATAAACTCCAGCATGAGACAAACCAGTTAGCAAAAAGTATAACTCAGCAACTGAAGGACTTTTCAAATCTGCCAGCATCTTCTGATCCTCAACAGCAGGTAAAACTGTACATGGTTGATGCTAGTCTCTGAAACATGAACCAGTTGAAGTTCTTGTATATTTATATAGCACCTTTGTAGTGATTTATGTAATGTACCACACAAATAGAGTGTGTGCTGGAACTTTGCTATGGAACAGCAACAGCTTGCTTAATTGTGAATTCTGTTATATAACACGTTAGAGAGTGTGAATTACAAATTTAGTTCTGCTTTATCACATGACCTTATTTCTTATCACTTGACCTATTTCTTATCACTTGACCTTCTTTCTTATCATGTGACCTTATTTCTTATCACATGACCTTATTTCTTTTCACATGACCTTATTTCTTATCACTGGACCTTATTTCTTATCACTTGACCTTATTTCTTATCACATGACCTTATTTCTTATCACATGACCTTATTTCTTATCACTGGACCTTATTTCTTATCACATGACCTTATTTCTTATCACATGACCTTATTTCTTATCACTGGACCTTATTTCTTATCACCGGACCTTATTTCTTATCACTTGACCTTATTTCTTATCACATGACCTTATTTCTTATCACATGACCTTATTTCTTATCACATGACCTTATTTCTTATCACATGACCTTATTTCTAGGCAACCATGTGCCGCTTGGTAGTCTGTTCGATAGCATGCTGAGTGTGTAATCCAACGATTGCAAGTTTGAACCTGAGTAGACTCTGTGTAACAACCCTGGACAGGCTGTTCATGGTACACACTAGTCTGACGCCTCAGATTCAGATTTTGCTTGCATAGTGAAGGTAATAAATTCATCAGAATAAGTAAGTAAATAACGCCATACCAGAGATGACTCCCAAAGCTGCATTATAACTTTGTGCCAATGTTTCTAAAAACCTAACAATATTTTTCAATATCTGATATCCAAAATCAGAAACAAGTATTTTTTACAATATTACAAAATAATTTTAGAATTGTAATATTCTGATTGAGTAGTTTTATTTTCTCGTGTTTTGTTCTCTTAAGTTTCTAACAACCGCATCAGTACTACATCATCATGCTAGGGAGTTGTTTGTTCTTCAGCGACTTGCCCAAATGTTGTTTGTACAGAATTTAAAGAGATTCACTTATGTTGTATTTTTATTTTCAGAGACAGCGCAAGATCCTGAAGGACAGACTGATGGATGAATTTACGACGGCGTTGAAGAACTTTCAAATGAGCCAGCGCCGACAGAAGGAAAAAGAAAAGGAAGCCATACAGCGCACAAAAAACAAGGCGTCGTCACCCATTGTATGAATATTCATTCCCACTATATGAATATTCATAAGCATTGTGGCTTTTCACCAGTAAGATTAGGTTTTTCAATTTCTCGGTGACTTTTACTCAGATTTTTATATATTTAATTATTTTATTATTATTATTATTATTTAATTATCGAACTGTTATACTCTGCAGCATCCGATTGCATTATCACCTGATGTTACTGTGCTATATTTTACTGTCCTTTGTAAGTGTTGCATCTAATGTGTGTGCCTTTGTCTTAAGCTAATTAAGATTGTTAATTTTCTTAACTTAGTTGCTTTATTAAATGTACCAATGAATATTTTTATAATTTTAAGGATCCTTATGCTGAGGAAGAGCTTGTGAATGGTCAGTTGGTTGGAGTGGGCAGGTGAGAGATGACCAACCTGTCTTTTGTGGTCATTGATAAGCTTTATATTTTAGCATCGGGAAGACTGTATTTGCAGCATTTGTGAATTTTCAGGTGTGATTTGCGGTTGTAACAGGGTCACCAGCCTATAATGCACCAGTAGTGATCGGCCTCGTAAAAAAGCACTTTAGTACCCATGTTCCACCTTTGTTATCTACATTGCATATAACCACATACCATACCATACCACATTTTGATCGCATGTTCAATCGGGCGCGACATGCCTTCTGCACTGTGGGGCCGTCTCTGTGGAACACTCTTCCGCCAGATATCCGATTCCTTGCCTGTTCAGCAGTTCAAGAAACATTTTCTGCCCGTCTCAAGACATTCTTATTTAGAGACCGTTAGGTAGCCGTGCTGCAGCGCCTTTGCGAGTTACTTAAAAGGCACTTTACAAATTTAGTGATACATACATACATACATACCATATTTGCAGTTGTATGCCTATATCTCTTAGTCTAGAATTGACACCTAGCAGAGTAGGTTCAGCTAGGATACTGCGTTGTTCAATGGTTGACTACTCGTATGTCTAGTTGGTGGTTTTGGAGGTGACCGTTGTGGTTTCGTCAGAAGTTGTTAGTGTCAGTAGATGCAGTCTGATTGAAGAACAGTTACATGCGCTAATTTTAGCAGGACTTTGTCTGTTTTGCTGCCATGATCATATTTAACAATAATGTTGAATTGTTTTTGCATTATATATACTAATATGACAATGATGCAGAAACTTGTATGTGCTGTGAGTTTTGCAGAACTTCCTTTTTTGCTTGACTGGCTTCCCCTGAATGTTTGATTGTGACTTGTTGTTGCAGCGGAAAACAGCAGATGGCGCTTTCACATGAAGATGACCTTGAACTCTTGCACGATAGAGAAATGAGCGTTCGACAGCTTGAGGTCATTAAGAAATTGTTCGTTTAGAAAATCGTCTTTAACCAGAAATTATTTGGCACAACATAAAATGTTGGAGTTAGGAAACGCTTTTGCTGTTTCACTTATTTTTTCTTCTGTTAAATGAACGTCTGAATTCAGACTGTTGCAAAAAATAAAAGATTTCCAGTTTGTTTCCCACGTCGTCATCAGAAGAATGTGATGAGGACTTAGGTGTTACATTGCATTTGCCTATGATTCCTTGTTCAGCTGATGGTCATGTGATGTGTTAACGAATGCAGTACTTACTTCGTGATGTTTTCAAAGACGGTGTTTGTTATAGGGATGTTGGATGTGTTTTTGGACGTGTGTCTTGCAGCCTTTAACAAGATTGTTCATTGATTTCAGGCTGATATTATGGATGTTAATCAAATATTCAAAGACCTGAGTGTTTTGGTGCATGAACAAGGTGAAGTTATTGGTAAGTATCATAATCATAATCATTATTCTGGGATTTCTACAGCGCCCAACAAAAACCACGTCACGGGGAACCAGCTTATTCGCAGGCGCTCAGTCAAAACAAAATCGATAGGCAAAACGGTTTGGTTCCAGGTCAAGCTCCAACAGTCAGACAGAGGCGGCATGGCAGCTGCAGGAGGTGGTGTTTGGGATCATTTTTCCTTGTATAAGCTGTACTGTATTGGTAATGTAATCTGTAACTACATGTATTCACATATTCTTATATTTGAGATGTGTACAATATGCTAAATTGTTTGAAAACTGTAGACTGCATAGAAGCCAACGTAGAATCTACTTCTCTGAATATTGCGAGAGGAACGGAACAACTGCAGCAAGCACGCAACTACAAGGTGAGTCATGAGCAATTCAGCAGGCATTCATGAGCAATTCAGCAGGCACTCATGAGCAATTCAGCAGGCACTCATGAGCAATTCAGCAGGCACTCATGAGCAATTCAGCAGGTACTCATGAGCAATTCAGCAGGCACTCATGAGCAATTCAGCAGGCACTCATGAGCAATTCAGCAGGCACTCATGAGCAATTCAGCAGGCACTCATGAGCAATTCAGCAGGCACTCATGAGCAATTCAGCAGGCACTCATGAGCAATTCAGCAGGCACTCATGAGCAATTCAGCAGGCACTCATGAGCAATTCAGCAGGCACTCATGAGCAATTCAGCAGGCACTTGGCTGTATTTATTTCAGAAATTTGTTAAAATTAATAATTTTATTTTGTTGGCATTGGTTGCGGTGGTATGGATTCGTGGCATACTTGGATTTTTATGGTAATGGATAAAGCTTTGGGTTGATCTGGTATTGTTGTTTCGGCTTTCAGTTTTTTCCTACAGTACCTGTCCTATTTTCATAGAGAACTGGATTTTTCTTTTATAAAAGCTTTCAATGAATTACTGTGGGTTGGTGCATAGTAACTATTTAGGGATGGGCTGCCACAAATATTTGAAATAAGACAATGTTCTATACGTACATAGAAATATGCTATATATATACACCCATGTGTATATATATATATGTATGTGTATATATATATATATTATATGTACATATGATAATTACACTCTGAATCCTTTCTCGTGTAGATCCAAGGACAAGTCATAAAACGTTATTTAGATTTATAAAAATAATGTACTGTAAAGTTTTGCACAGGGACAATGTCGTCTCAAGAGAAATGTTTGCAAAGGTTGGGAATGATGCTATATGAATTACTGTGTTGCTGTTTTCTGGGGTTTTGTGAGCATTATTTTTGTTGATTTAAAAACAACTTTTCAGGCAAAGATTCGTGAACGAAAATGTTGCCTGCTGATAATTGTGATTGCAATTCTCGTAATCATCGCGATCATCGTTGGTGTTTCCGTTTCACGTTGACAGATGACAGTGACATCGGTTTCCTTTATTCTTTTTTACAGTGGCTTGGGTAAGTGGCTACTTCAGTTTCAGCGCATCAGCAAACAAATAGCGGATTAGGCAATATTCTAACTTTGCAGTTTGAACTTTGAACTTGGCTATTTCCAGGAAGGTTTCATTTGATTTGCCAGTTTTTTGGTTGAAGTGTCTTTTGTTTATTTGGTAAATTGGTGAAATTTTATGGGATATTGAAGTTTTCTCAGTTTGAATACTGTATTGTGAGAGTTTTTGGATGACCAATGTGCATTTCAGATTTCAGATGCCGGCAAAGGACTATATTAATATCACTATCCATATGCCTTTTTTGGCTTATTGGCTATGTATAAATTTAATATAAACTTTTGAAGGGCAGTTGTGGCCGTGGAACACCCTGCTATTTTCATGTGGGATCTCGGACACTTCGTTATGATTGCCTTTATATATACTCATTTTATGACATGAGTGAAAAATGTTGTGGAAACGATATCTTTTTCGGTGGCTGGGTGAATTTTGTTAAATTCACTTTGTCATTTTGTTTCGCTGTGCTGTCTCTGTTTTCTGTTCCATTGTGATTTAAGACCTACCTATTTCAATGTCTTAATCTTCCTTAGGGTGTCTTGGTATGACTGGAATATGGTCTGCAGTGCCATCAGTTGAGGCGTTGTGCTTTATTCCTTCACATCCTAGGAGCATACACTGAGGAGTTTCTATAGAGATACGTGTAAAGTGCGTGTGTTACCTTTACAGATTAATGGTTTAGATTAATACTGTTGGCCCATCTGTATGGAATGGACTTCAGCCTTCGTTTCATGCAAGGGTCTCTGTTGGTGATAGAGCTGAGTCAGCTCGTTGTTTAAAGACGTTCTTATTTCCCCGGGGTTCTCGTGCTGGAAGCGCCTCTGAGTAGTTTGTTCTGTAAGAAGCGCTATATGAGGTACCAAATACTGTACAATACAATAATGGTTATAGATTTGATATTGCTAATATAACAGATATGAAATCCTTTCCTTTATTTTCAGACTCAAGCCAGAATGAAGTGTTGCATCTTATTTCTGGGAATTGTTGCCATCATTCTGCTGCTGGTTTTGATTGTGTACATTGCCACATGATAACAAATGATCCTGTACCTCTCAATCAGATAACGACTGATCCATTATCTTTAAGTGAGATAAGTTGATCCCTTATGTTTGCGTGAGATGAATTAATCATTCTGTGAGATAACTGATCCCTTGTTTCTGTGAGGTAATAACTGATCCCTTGTTTCTGTGAGATAAGTGATCCCTTTTGATCAGGTAATAAATTACCATCAGGTAATAACCAATCCCTTATCTTTCAGTGAGATAATAGATAATCCTGTAGCTTCCATGAGATAAAAAGTGGCTGATAGAGAGGGGTGTTGCAGGCGTACACTGACATTGAAACTTGGCAGACCAACATTTTAACTGTTTATCACTGTGCCCACTACAAGTTTGCCACCTCGAACTTTAAATCCTTACGAACTGTTTCTGATGCCATGCACAGAAAATTATCTCTATGATAGTTTGTGAATTTACTTACCAGTTGCTAACTGGTCCCTTTATTCAGGAGGCAGCTGACCCCTTTTCCAGACACTTTAGTCAGTGGGATAACTCCTGTTTTCCTGGCATTAAAATTAGATTTGATCAGCCATTTTATTTCACCCCAAAAATCTCACAAGTCTTCATGTTGGTGGGGCAAATTTGCTGGAGCTGTATATATTTACCTTGAAAAATTGAAGAATGTTTCCATGTATTTGTTGTGCTTTTAGGATGATCTTGGATTTTACTTTTGTACTTTTATGTTCAAGACTCATGTTGTAGAAGCACAATTGTTTTATCGTGATTGCTTGTTTATAATTATGTAGTGACTGTGTTGTTAGTGGTGTGATTATGGAATTTTATTAAATAGCATGATATAACCGATGTAGATATCTGTGGCTGCTTTGCTAGTGCAGTGATGGACTCTCTTTCGTGTACATAGGAAACAAAACTAATCAAGATGTATTTAAAGGATTTTAGAAGTTTCAGATTTGCCGGTAATGTCAGAATTTTGTGTGAATTGATTCTAATTGATTCAGTCACTTTGAATATCATTACTGGTAAATTGCAGGGTAATCACTGTCACGCAAATGATGTTGATGCGATTGTCTTTTATGAAATGTAATCATTCTTCTAACAGTACTGCCTTTTATGATACTCTTACATAGTGTAGCTACGTAAATATGTAATAGTACATCATGCAGTGCTTTTACATGGTGTAGCTACACAAATGTTTGTTAACTGCATAAAAATATGTCCGTGTAATGTGAACGATTTCTACCAAATTGGTAGAAATTGTACCACCTACCCACGCGTTGTTATGTATGTATGTATTTCTCATGGTTGGCTGTTGTTAATTTGTTTAAAAATTGCAACCTTTCATTTGGTAGGAAACAAGACTGCTATAATGTGCAACAGTTGAGAATTCACTGAACCAACCTAGCAATGTGGCTTTTGGCAGAGAAATTAGTTCTGCCATTGGGCACAATCCCCCCTTTGTCCCTTACTGTTAATATTACACACACGTCTTTGTAGTGCCTTTCAGACGGTCTCGTAGGCACCGAAAGATGGCACGAGGTATGACTACATTATAATTCTAGGGCTGCATAATTAAAGTAAAACAGTAGTATAAACATTGGGATATAAAGGTTTAGTGAACGGCAAAACACAGTGAGACGTTGCAGCTTTTTCTTCTAATATTTACATGTACATGGTTTGATTACACCGTAAACACACAACACAACTATGCTGAAAGCAGTCAGAAAGCTAACTAATGCTGCACAAAATATTACTAAATGGATGTTGCAGGATTTAAGATGAATTAAACAGTAGAGTTTTAAAAATAAATAAATTACAAGTTAACGACTGGATCTGGAACTAAAGAAACATCGTTAAAACTGTTAAAATGCCTTTTCACAACTCTTCTCTAAAGTGTTCCATAAAGGTTTAGGCAACACATCTGTTTATTCTATCCTGAAGAATGGTCCCAGAGGAAGAGGGTCAAGGACGTTCTGGCTTGTGCATAGACAACCATGGCAATGCAACAATGAGACATTTAACCTCCAAACTTCCACCGGTACTCGTCTGCACAGACGGCCTAATTTCCAGGCACTAACCACACTTTCCACATTGCTTCACCTGCCAGTTCTTATCCACCTATCCATAATGCTAACCACACCCGGCACTGCTTAACTTAACTTTGATTGGCAGTTCTTGTTCACAGTGCCAAGCCATCATCATGACTGCCTTTTCGGCTGTACTTTACTGGCCGTGTTTTTTAGGTTAAACGTCCTGCTGATTAAAAACTATAAACGCCTATTCGGCATTAACCATAAACTACCCAAAAGTGTCACCTATGGAAAATAACTTTTACAAGAACATGTCCACCTACATAACTAGTGACCACATCAAAACTGCTCTACTATTGTACACAAAACGTATATCCTACACCTTGTTAGATGTTCATCCGAATGAATGCCTTAACCAGTGGTCATATACACCGGATGTCTGAAGTCGTTTGAATCAAGATAACAGGCTTCGTCATTGTTTTGGTACAGAGGTCATCCAAACAGAGTTGGTTTTGTATGTATACACTCACCTTGTAATACAAATTCTTACATATAGCATGGTCAAAGACATGGATTGCAAATTAAAGTCCACTTCAGAAACAGTAGCGTAACTCCATAGTTTGCACCCTCTCAAAGATTAGTCAGATTTCGTACTGTATCAGGTTCTAAGCAGGCCCCCTCTCTCAGATTCAGACCCTCACTCCCACAGATGTGGGCACACAGTTCTGCTAATGTTCAAAATGCAAGCTTCTTACAATGGGGTAGGTGTATACTGATGTGGATTCCAAATGTAGCAGTTTAAGGTTGGTCCAGTGTAACTCATTAGGCAACCCATTTACGTGTATCATCATGTGGTTAAGTCCCAGCACAGGTTGCTACAAAATAAAACTATACAACACGTTGAGGGGCAGACGTTTCTCCATGATCTCTAGATGCGAGAGGAGGAGCCCTCGGTTGCGATAGCAATGTACGGAGGAGGTGCAGGAGTCAGGATTGGGATTTGCACAACATCCTCGTATTTTGGCGGCAAACCGGCCTGAAAAATTTTATGAAACATTTTAGATTAACTTTGCACAATCAGGCAGTGGTTCACTAAGCTGCCATTACTGTAGTTTGGTTGGAGTCAATTCAAGATAACTCGAAACCGACTTGATCAACTTCTACCCAAACAAAAATGACCCAAGATTTCATTTTAGAATTCAAAAAATAATTCTTCCAGCTGTAACTTTAACTTTCGGGCTTTCCTCAGTTCGAATCAAGTACCTGCAAAGGCGCCACTGAGATTTTAAATAAACATTTGTAGTAACACCATTTTAATTTGGTTTTTTTAAAAAGTAATTTCAATCGAATGTTTAATATCAATTTTACTCTGATCTGAAAGCACCAAACTTCAGATACATCAATCTTACTCCAATGCAAAACTTGCTTTCATGTTACACTCACAACTACGAAGCAAATACTTTACCTTCCCTTACCTAATCCCTAAAAAGAAGATATCTTAAACAGGCAATACATAAGATAGACTGCCTGACTGAATGAATTTAATGACTGTTTGACTGAAGGAGCAAATGAATGAATAAAAATCGAAGTGTACATGTAGTTCTCAATCATCCTGATTGGTCATGCCGCTAAAAAGGCAACCGATAGAAGCCCAAAGTTACCTGTGAAAGACTCTCTGTGTGTTCCTGTCTTTCGTATTCATCGCTCAACCTTTCCAGATTAACCGTCTGCACAACAGACGCAACTTCTCCGTGAACCAAATACTTGTAGCAAGACCAAACGATGGCTATGCAATAACCCTGAAACAGACAAAACAAACAGCTACCACAATTTAGAATGAAATGATCAGCCATGGAAAGCCTGTCTTGTTACACGAAGAGCATTTCAAAAGTCGTTTACTGAGTGAATACCATAACTGTCTGTTTACAGTTAGCAGCAATCAGAAAACAAACTGATATTCACAGGGATTAAAAGTACCATACACCAAAAACTTTCAATATATTTTTTATTTACATATTTATTAATTGCATATATCACAAACGCAACATCAGAAAATTTTTAACTGAGGTGCGAGACTAATGTGTGTGAACACTGGTGTATCTGGTTTATTTTACCGTTAATCAATGCATTCATTCAGATGTGGAAGCCAAACGATCAAACCAAAATGTCCAAAGTACCTGCTAAGACCAGATTGGTCTATTTTAGCACAACACTGCGTCACATCTCATGAGACATAATCCAGAGTAATGTGCTAACCCTGCTGGAGAAGGGTAACTAAGCGGTGGGCACAAGACATCAAAACTGAATCACAACGCAAGCTGGATTAAACATTGCCTAGAAACCTGCGACATGAACTACTTGGCCTTTTTTTGCCGCTTTTCCACAAGCGCTTGAAAAAACCATTATATTCAATCAAGGTTTCACGCTGTCAGGTCGGTAGTGCTTCTGCTGAGTTTCCCTTGAACTGGCTCTATATAAATTTGAAATTACAAGTACAAGTATGTAATTGCAGGCACACATTTTAAGCATAACAGCTATTCAGAACACTAACGTACTGCAATAACTATTACAAATTTAAATAGCTGCACATCACGAAAACCTAGAGCTAAACCAAGAATACCACCACTGAAGCAATCAATATCAATCATACCTTAGTCCAGAGGATGGTCACAGCTGTAAGAGAAGCCAAGATCAGCAGCCAATCCGTACTAATTGACAGCAGCTCGTCCTTAAGAGGTAACAACTTCTACAGCGTCACACAACATATGCATTTAAGTACACCACTTTATTAATTTTTTTACATATTTATTTACTGGATATGTTACAAGCGCAAGGTAAAGATATTTTAAACTGAGGTGTGAGACAGATGTGTGTGTGTGTGTGTGTGTGTGAACAGTTTGGTGTATCTGACCATTAATGCATTTGTTCGGATAAACATCTAACAAGCTGTAGAATATACGTTTTGTGTACAGCAGTAGGGCAGTTTTGGTGTGGTCACTGGTTACACAGGTGGAAATGTTCTTGTAAAATTTATTTTCCGTGAGGTGATGCTAGAGGGTTGTTTATGGTTAGTGCCAAATAGGTGTTTTGCCCAGGGTCACTGCATGGAGTCTGCAGCAGGTTTGAGCCCACAATCATTGGATTCGAGATTCAGCACACTGCTGAACAGACCACTGTACTGCAGTCTTTTGGAGCCATATCAAGAACCATCTTATTCTGAAGTTGTGCTAGAGTAAGGTCTTACTAAAGCAACTAAATTTGGAATCCATGTATAGTATACCCAATCCGTTTTTTATCAGAATTTGTTTTTGAATGCAGAATGCTATAGACAGTCTCCAGTGTGTCTGATCAATGATGATGATAATGATGTTTTCTGTCCAAAGGCAGGTCCATTGGCTTTATGCCATCCAGGGATGAGATGAGTGAGTTGGTTTCCCATTGCTTTCCTCATAGACAATTATGGGTGAACAACTTGTCCTAGGTCGCTACATAGTGGCTTGAAGCAGATTCAAACCTGCAACCCTGTGAGTACTAGGCACAGACCATACCACTATACCACTATGTCCCTGATCAATTATATAGCACCTTTATAAATAACCTCTCGAAAACCACAACGATTTAATAATTTCGTGTGATACCATAACGTAATGAAACTCAGTAGCCTATAGCACCAAAACAAGGCATCAATAATTTTGATACAATACAATACAAATGTAATTTGATAATTCACTCCTTTCAAAGCTCAGAAGAGCAAACTAAAGTTGAAGAACAGGCATCAGTCTTCACATAACTCAGAGCCGCATCACGTGATTACCATCATGTTTAGTAACATTGCCAAAAGGAAACAAGAAGATGGCTGCTGTGAATCAGCACGTTTAATTAATACAGTAAACGAGGCAGCTTAAAGGCATACTACACACACCTGTGATGCAATCCACTTCTTGATATCTGGCTCAAATGAGAAATAGTTGATGAAAGAGAAGCTGGTAGCACAGAAATCGAACACTTGCAGACAGAAGAATGGCAGAAGATAGCGTGGCCGGCCCTGCCAAAAATAAAAAATTCTGTCAAATTATGCTACTCTCAATCTTCTCAGGGTATACAGTGCAGTTCGTTTAAGACGAAAGACAGGGTACCAGCGTAAATATTTTGTCTTAACCGAATTTTGTATTAACCGTTAGGCAAACATAAGCGCACCATGCCAACCAGAAACACGTAATGGGTGCATGACTTGCCATGCAGCAGCAAATGACGCATTACTGCATATGATCGTAATCGTAATTACGAGATTTCTACAGCACCCAATGAAAGCCACGCCGTGGGGACCAGCTTATTCACAGGCGCTCAGTCAAAATAAAATCGATAGGCAAAAAGGGTTCGGTTCCAAGTCAAGATCCAAAATCAGGCAGAGAGACAGCGTGGCAGCTACGGTGGGTGATGTTTGGGATTGGAGCAGAGAGGGAGATAAGAGGAAGAAGGGGTATCAGAGCAGGATCTTTGAAAGAGGAATGTTTTGAGTGAAAGGCGGCCGATCACGGTAGGCTACGAACTTTAGTGGCCATTTTTTAGACACGAAAGTAAACCTCTAGCCTGTTTCACGCTGGACCAGCAAGTGAGGGGTATTTTAAGGTTTTATGAAAGGGCTAAGGCCGATACATTCCATTACGACGCTATTTCGACAGCGAATCCTAATCGGTCTCCGAGAGGGATGGGTGCGTCAGACAGCGAGAAGCCTTTGAACGAGGGTACATCGCATGTAAATGTACGTGCTGATTGATTTGGGGCGGATGCCTCTGTAGTTTGCAAGGCGCTGACCATTGACGAATGTCTTCGCCATATGGTAAAGGCTTGTCAACGAGGATATTAGGTTACTCGAGAAGAATTCTGAAAGTTACATATATGTCTGATAACAGCAGGTACTAATCTGGCTAAGATATTCGATCTATCTAATGTGTCTAGCTACAGGGCACTTCCACTGTGGTTACTTATCTCAATACCATAAATGTGCCAAATGACTGGCTTAATGTCCTTCATTGTTAGACAAAATATACCCACGAATGAAATGGCCACATTAGTGAAGACAGCTATAAAAGTTTACTTCCTATACATAGGCATCATTGTGGTAATTTTGATATCTATGGTCTCATGCACCAACGCATTTTGATGCCTCATGCTATGACCTGCGAGTCTCTTACCGGTAATCAATCACCCAATTACAGTTTTAACATGTACGCTATCTTATTCCTCAATGGGTGACATTCATCAAAGACGGACGCTGTCAAACTATTTTAGGCATTTACGGAAATTCGAACCCGAAACCTTGCTGCAAGCTGCAGCTGTTGTGTTTCCGTCAACATTTCGTCTTATGCGACGGACTTGGCACTGAAATAAATTCACGGACCGAAAACCATTTTCGTAATAACCGATCTTTTCATCTTATCAGTTTTGTCTTAAGAGAATAATTTAACGTTATTATCGATTAATTTTCGGAACGGACCAATTTGTTATTTCGTACTAAGCGATATTTTGTCCTATCCGTTTTCGTCTTAAGCGAATTGCACTGTATATATATGCATGATGTTTAATACATCACCTTTTAAGTACGAGGTACCTCAAGAAGCACTTCTTTGCAAGGTACTTAAAAGGTATATATGTAGGTAGGTAGGTATTTATGTATGTAAGTAAAAATGTATGTAATGCTCTCAGAAAGCACTTTGAAGAGTACTTTTAATAAGCTGACAAGCAGTCTTTAGGTTACAAAAAGTTGCAGACAATGCAGAATGGCTTGTTTAAATGTTTAAGACGCACGAAGAGGTTTTCTGTTTAAATAGCGTATTAAACATTCAAATAATGCTGTGAACTGTTTTCCCTAAACCGTCAAGAAATTCTCTTGAAGAGGCGTTACTCAAATTTCTGATTACAATTACAATTGACAACTCTTTAAAAGAAAATAACTTAGAAATTCTTAAGATTAATAACGCTGTGATAGTACTATATTTCAAGTAAAATTCTACCAGTTCTATTGCTTAGTTTTGATATATAGAGAGAAGCACAGTTTATATGCATTATACATACGGTGATTACTCCATACAGAAGACTGACAGTGAAGATGGAGTAGCCAATCGTCAGGAACAGACCGAAAAGTTTACTATCTGTTGAAAAAGAAATATATTCAATTGTCAGCAAAGACTGAACACTACCCTGTGTTTAAACAATAACAAGCTGTTATCAGGTCAATATCCAGACAAAAATGGCTAACGCATAGGAACCTTGAGCAAGTTTTTCACACACAACTGCTTGGTGCTTTCATTGATGCTTCATCATTAGACTGTGGCACTTAATAAATACAGAAATAATAATAAACAATATATACAATACAAAAAATACACATACATCAATGGTTAGATTAATATTTTTGCAAATGGGGAAAAAGTGGCATCTTTTACATCTACGGAGTCTGAATTAAACGGAAGCGGTTGCTGCTGCTTACCACAGTCCAGGGGATTCTGTATGACCCAGACGGTGCCGTTGTCAGGTGCCAGAGTGGAGTTGGAATTGCTCTCAATGCCAAGATAGTTGGCAATTATGTCCGACTCTTGCTGGACAAGATCTGGATACATCGTTAGAGTTGCGATCATTGTCACTGCTAGCAGATCAAGCAGCTAAAACGCATTCCAGATTACAGACAAAGTGAAGTTTCAGCATTTTTGGTGTAAGTAAGTAAGTAAAGCATGCACACGTACTGGTTCTGTTTCATGCATTCAGCTCAACATACATTCTGTGTTAACCTTACATCAAACCAGCAGTGATTTTAACGGACCACGGCACATAATGAAAAACAGTATGGGCCGAGGCTACAAGGTCGCCACTGGAACGTCTATTACAATATCTTCTTTTAACAGACATTGTACATCTTATCTATCATCAATTTCACGTATTTTAATAAGATTCAACATATAAAAGTCGTATACAGCATACTTAAGTAAATCAATTATGGCCTGGTCAGACGTTTGCCATGACAACAAAACGAAATATATCAGCA
Organism: Norana najaformis; assembly: GCA_964023275.1. Taxonomy (NCBI): domain Eukaryota; kingdom Metazoa; phylum Annelida; class Clitellata; order Crassiclitellata; family Hormogastridae; genus Norana; species Norana najaformis. The sequence goes on from OZ029928.1 coordinate 15,894,489, forward strand.
TAAAAAGCAGTTATCTTCTTGTTTGCTTCGCTTATTTAGGACAACGGGGTAAGTAATCGTATCATATCGAGTTACTAACCAGGTAAAATATTCCCAAAAACATCGTTCCCATTCGAACATGACAGCAAAAACAACAAGTGTACTCTCCCGTCTGCCTTCGGCCGAATTTCCAGCGCATTTTCGTCTGATTAATAATAATTTTTAAAACAAATCTTCAAATCTCAATTGTTTTTTAACGCTTGCCCAAATGTTAAAACGCTTAATCGCTGGCATTTGGGCGTCCTCTTAAGTGTCTATTCTTCCGGATGCCGGATCAAGATAAATTTACACTTTTTATCATCGAGTCCACAAAACTCTAGATTTTCAGCAATCAACAAAAAATCCATGATTTACACAAGAAACGTGCTGAAACAGCTCAAATAATTTATTAAATTAGAATTAAAAGCTTGAGTATATATATGCGCACAAGAAAAGAGTAAAGCGTCACTTATATCATAATTTTTTTTATTAAGTTGTCATTCAGACCCTATTTTACATTTTCATGACCTTTATTATATTGCTGTGTGCATTGTTGTTGTAAAGTGTGGGCGTTTTACTCAAGCTAATAAAAGAATACTTAAGTTTATTGCCATATATCGTATACATCAGCTACTCCCGCCAGTATAAAAACCCTCATTTATTCCATGCGGCCCCACACCCATGATCGTATTATTCCTCTTGCTGATAATTTGACGCGTAAATGTTTTATTATTAGGATGTTGTATGCATATTAAGTTTTTCTTGTGTTCTTATCTACTTGTAAACCGATGTGCTCTTAGCTATTAGTTAATAAAGAATATACTTACTTACTTTTACGTTTATGAACGGAATATAGTATTTATCTGGCATTGCGTCACGCCATTGCAGCACATAAAACAATCATGTATAAAAACGTGTATACAGTAACTCGCTTTCTGGCCCTTCCTTGCCTATCGAATTTGCTGTGAATAAGCCGGTTCCCGCTGCTTAGCTTTCGTTGGGCGCTGTAGAAATCTCGAGATTACGATTACGATTACTTTTCTTTCATTGGGCACTGTAGAAATTTCAAATCAAATTCTTAGATATTCTTATTGCGTCATTAAATGGTGTAGAATCAGAATTTCTATATATTATCGATGTATTGCCGCCGGACATGGCGTCAATCTACAAACCTTGCCAACCAAAGTAAACAACCGAAGTAAATAACATTTATTGTAAATAATTTCTCGGCATGACAAACGTTTTACTGATAAATTTGGCATCGTCTGTAACATTTTAAATTATAACTCTTTTTAGTACCCATTGCTATATACGTCCATGTTTAAAATGTAGAAGAACTGTTAATATGAAAAGATTAGCGTTTTAACTGCATGTGAATTGGTAAGGTTTTAGAGTGGTAGCGCCAAATATACAAACACAGACCTACCTAAAGAGCACTCGTCATGACGGACACACCACGAACGAAGGAATTAAAGGATTTGAGACAGAAAAGATTGGCGTTTTTTGAAAAGAAAGCCGAAACATCAAGTTATGAGCCTGTCGGCAAAAAGTAATTATTTAACCGTGATTTGTTTATTAGTTTATTATGCATTTGTTTATGTAAACTAACACATCAGTCCTCCAAGTTTTTGCGGGGCATAGATCCGTTGCATTTGCCTGCTTCGTTGCATAGGCCTACACGTATACATAAGCTGATTCAACATATTGGTCACTGAAGAAATTTGGACTTTTATGATAATGATTATATAACTCTGCCTGCTGATCAGCCGTATTATCTCATCTCATTTCTTTCGCTTGGCCTAACATGTGAATGAAATAGCTGATGAATAAACGAACCAGAAATATACGAATCTGTATTTATTAAACTTTTACTGATTTTTATGATTGTTAAATAACTAATAAACGAGTTCAGTGGTGCTTAATATTTTATGAAGGTACTATAGAGGCCATCATATTGGATTATTCTAATCATTTATTTTACACTTTGATTATATTTATTGTCATATCTAAAAAATGTATTTTATCTTTTGTATATATTATATATATATAATCAAAGAAGAAACCATACATGTATATAAATTCAGGTTAACTTACAGCTGTTTGATTTATTTTGTTTTTTAACATGTTAATCATTATCTGTTTTAGTGGGATGAAGTCAAGCAGGATAGAAAAAACACTTCGTCAATCTATGGCCAGTGAGAGGTTTGAGAATTCAGGTTTTCAGAATGCTTCAGGAAAGTTGAACTCTAAAGAACGAAAACCCGGTCAGAACACTGGATACTTAGGAGATTCTTCTTGTCCTGGAGGATCGTTTTTGGCTTCACGAAGCAGGAGCAGTCATGACATTAGGTCTTCTAACGATTCAAACATAAATAAATCTGAAAATGGTCTTGAAAGAATTGGTTTGATTGAGAAAGGTACAAAGAAAACTCCCAGAGATGAAAATATGGCTTTGTCAGGCAGAAAATCCACAAAGAAGTCTCCAATGTATGAGGTCAAATTGCTCGATGATGCATTTTTGAAAAGATCTCTGCCTGAAAATGACATTGCCAAAGTTGAAGGAACCAAAAGCTTAAGTAGCTCAGTATCATCAAATGGTAACACAGTCAGTGAAAAAACAGCCAGAAAAGCAGGTCCTATGTCACAAAATGAAAAAGACAAGAGAAAGAGCCTTAATGTTAGCCAAGACGAAATCATCGGCACATTAAATGATAAGAAACCTGGAATTTCTATGCATCTGAAAGAGGAGTCTCTATCTGACTCAACTTCCTCAAAAAAGTTGGCCAAGCAGGGCTCCGAAACGTTTCGTATCATGGGAAATGAACCTCCTGAAAAGTCTGGAGTCACAGAGGAGTCAGATTTAGTCGCTTTTTCTCCGGTGCCTAGTCGCTGGCCAACTGTTACACCGTCGTTATCTAGGTGTTTTGATCCATCTTCAATTAAGTTGAAGGATGTTGCACTGCACACTGACCGCAAGAAAAGCTTGACACCCAACTTAGAAAGTAACAAGACGCAGCAAATGGAGTGCAAAGATGTTGCTGGCAAGGCTGCCAGTTGTTCTTTTCCAGCACAAAACGGATTACCATTCAACTCCGTTACTTTGGAAGATGATGACCATGGATTGCTTTTCAAGTCATCCAGATTTTCAGTAGGTAATCAAGATTTGAAAACAGGAAATTCTTTTGGCACAACCTCATCACTAGACAAGGAAAGACTGGATGAGGCTGGTACTCAGTCGAGGCACTTACCCAAATTATTAATGAAATCTTCAGTTCCTCTACAGATGGGTCAAAATGAAAACTCAGGGGACAGAGAATTGGGTACTGGCCCTAGAGAGTTGGACACCTTTTCATCGTCATCCACTATGAAATCAGTTGCAGCTGATAAACATGTTGATGATGCGGTAAAGGTATCAGAAAAGACGGAAGAACTCAGCGTGCAGCAGCTACCGAAAGCTCTTCATCCATCAGGCCTTGAAGATCGAACAGAACGCGATCTTCATCCCACACCTTCAGAATCGGTTGAATTTCGTGTGCCAGACTTTCTGAAGGACATTCCAAAGGTCAGTGCAGTTAAGAGAAGTCAAATTTCGTCCACTGAAAACAACGACTTCCTGTCTTCTAGCGATGTTGAGCTGAAATCTGAAGTTCTGTCCTCTGAAACCCTTGTCTCGACATTAGCATCAACTCTAAACTTTGGTTCAGTGAACTTGGAGCTAGTCCTTGGCAAGCACAGAATGGAGAGGCTGCTGAAGAACATTCTGGAAATTGATGGTAGTTCCACCATAAGTCTGAAGGACAGCACAATAACAGACATATCATTGAGCAAGAACAGCTGTGATGTTCTAGGAAACCTCAAAGTCCAGCCACAAGACTTGAAGGATTCAAGCATGTTTGAGTGTAGAAATAGCCAGGACACAGATAACTTGTGTGGTGCCTTTAACGTTGCACAGGCAAGTTGTGAAAGTCTTGGTCTAAAAACCCACCGCCCCAGCGCTGGCAGCGACGATTCACGATCCCTTGTGTCATTACGCTCCTCAAGTCCTTCAAGCATCAGAGGAAAAAACGAGAAACTGAAATGTTCCTTTCTCGTCGACGAAATCTACGCCGAGGCTCGGATGCTTAAAGGTGGACAGAGCCACAGGAGCAGGTCAGATGTTGCTACAATGACGGAGCATGATACCATGACAGATGTTAGAAATGAACTTAAATCACCGCCGGTTCCTGCTGAAGTTCCTCAGAAGACGGATGATTTCAGAGGAGTGTGTGTCAAGCCCCTGAGTGAGAAAGTGAGTGAAATGAAAGACTGCGCAATAAAACCACCAGGAACTTGTGTCAGTCAGAACAGAGAACTTCTGGCCGAATCAAAACGTCGTCTTGAGTTATTCGAAAAGAAGAAGAGACATTATAGGAAAGAAACGTTGAAGCAAGAAGCTGCTTCTGCTGACAGTAAAGAAGAAAACAGAGGAATTCGACGCAATGTGCAGCAGCAGTGGCAAGTGTTTGTCATCTATTTAGCTCTATAGTTTGTAGATTTTGTCCTGAAAGTTGAGTAACAATAGTTTCTGATCATTCAGAGATCATGACAGGAATTCATATTCTCTACTTGGTCTTGAGCTGTTAGGAGACTAATCCAGTGCTTCTATGTATGTATGTGTGTGTATGTATGTTAGTATGTAGGCATGTATGTATGTATATATATATGTATGTGTGTATGTGTGTGTATGTAACTATGTAGGCATGTATATGTGTATCTAAACATTTATGAAGCGTCCTTCAGGAACCTGTGAACGGTGCATTGTAGGTCTTTAATTCACAGTTAATTTTAATATGCACTAATATGGGGCTAGCTACTTCCTGGTGATGGGCAGTTGTGTATTGACAGCTTGCCTAAGGTTTTGCATATCTTACAGCAAGGTCGAACCCTGTATCACTAGGTAACAGGGAAAGTGCATTCCACTGTAATATTATGATTGCTGAAGTAGTCGGTGTTCAACTGCAACTTTAACTTTTGAGAAATAAATTGAATTCTATGATGGTTTAAATTGTTACAGGAACGAAGAACGTGAGAGGCCCGAAGGTTTTGCAGAGAACGATTCAGCACAGGATAATTGCTACATGAATCCTGCCATCGACAGATACTTCAAGTCCATCGAGAATTTATCCTTCAAGGAGGAATCGCTTTTGCCAAAGGTCCCACTGGAAAACTCTCTTGAAGGTGGGCTAGAGTTGGGTGTTGTTGGAAGATCGCTAAAGAAGGCTGAGGAAGATACTGCAACTGCTGCGGCTGAAGATGGTTTTCAGCAGAAGCTGAAAGACATGAAGAAAGATCTTTTTCAGGCAATTGATCACAACAGTGATACACTGTTCAGTAAGGTTGCGTCTGCCGTTGATGTTGTTGGAAAGGATGGAGAGATCGAGAAAGAAGTTTCAGCTGCCAGTGACCTTCTGGAATCATCTCTAGGGCACGAAAGGCAACAACTCGAAGCTAGAAAGATAAAGCAAAATGATGGATATGTGAAATCGCTTTCGTCATCTTCAGAATCCCAGGTGGGAAACACAGCTGCAAAAGTTTCCTGTCAGGAACCACTGTTAAGTGCTTCAACTAAGGCGAAAAGAGAGGAAAAACGTCTGAATCATGACCATGGAGATAATGAAAAAACCAGTGAAAAAATGCCGTCATCTAATTCTGTTAGCTCCGGTTGTAGCACGACTTCTGTTTGGAAGTCAGATCAGCCACCGACTGATGAGCAAATTCATGGGACGTTAGAGGTTTCCTCGAGTTCTTCTAGTTGTGGAGTGAAACAAGGGGTTAAGAAACCAGCTTTTGCTCCTATTGTAAATGTTTGTGACTCAGAAGAGTTTGAGTATTCAGACCTTGGAAGAAGAGGAGTGGGTTCCTTTGGAGAATTCTTCAGGGATGAGATGAGCATAAACCTTCGTGATTCCGGTGATGGAGAGGCAGTCGGAAGGTCGAGGAATTCTTCCATGTTTCCGCAGCCAAAACTGAAGGGCATAGTCGAGGACTGTGCGATGGATAGCGTAAGCTTTGATTACACTGTGGAGAATAAAGTCAATTTATCGGAAGAGCTCAAGGCCACTTTGTGTTTGAATCTTGGAGATTCTTCTGATGCAGAATCAGAGCAGCCTAGAAAAGGTAATAAGGAAATTTCTGATATGCATGAAACGAAAGAAGATAAAGGCCAGGAAAAGAAAGCTTCCAAGGTTGGATCATTAAGAAAATCGTCGAGTAGGTCACCAGAAAGGCAACAGGTTGATCCAGCAAGAGATGTGCCTCAGAAACCCCAGCAGGAGGAAAATGTACCTGCTGTCAAGTCCTGGCAGGCTCAGAACTCGAATGCAGAAGCTGCTGAAGATTCTGCTGCAAAGAATGATGTCTATTACCGAGATTTGGTCCACCATCTTGTGAATGACTCCCGATTCAAGAAGATTCGCCCAAAATCCAGTGGGACCTATTTTGCACCACATGTTCCAAAGTTGCCGCTCAGCGATGATGCATCTTTTCTGTCAAAATCTGTGAGTCGTCCTCCAACGAAAACTCCAAAAGTCAGTTCTTCCAAGTTAAGACCAGTTTCCAGTCTGTCCTCAGTATTGGGAAAAGCCAGAGTGGCATGGAAAGATGAAGATCCGTTTGCAGATGTTTCTGCTTCCATTCAGGCTGTTCCTGCTTTACGACAGCGACCTTGGAGTGCAAAGGTCATGCCCCGAAGTTCTTTTCAGGACGATTCAGGCATCGTCTTTGACCGTTCTTCGACAACACTTGAACTGTCAAGATCTGTGGGTGATGCAGTGTTTATCGGAAGAAAGAGACCTTCAAGTGTTGGGCCAAGATCCAGGTTAGTTTCTTGTTTGTTACAGTTTGGTTTTGGGGTGGATTTGTTCTCTGTGAACTTTGCTGCATTTTAATTTCAGTTATCAATTTAAATGTTATTACTTGTACTATTAAAGATATATTTATTACACATTCAGTTTAAAGAAAAGCCTGAAAAGTGATAAAAGCTTGAAATGAAAGAAAGCAACTGAGATAAAAAAAAGAACAACTTCTTAAACTGTTGACAGCAAAACTTAAATTATTAGCATAGTTGACAACAGACAGCCTTTTCAGAAATATGACAAAATGTTGTTAATTTCTTTAGAGTCAGAAAATATCAAATTGATGTAATCATGCAATTATGAAAGTAAGTTTTTGACACTAAGTTAATGCTTTATAAACTGTTACACTACACATTTGTTATTGTACTATATCAGTACCCATTTTGGTACTGATACAGTACCATTGTATTTTTGCATTGTATCAGTGCACTTTTCCATTATGTAACTTACTTCCTAGGCTCAGCCTTTCATGTGAAGTTTTATTTGTTACATAGTCTGACGTCTGTTTATACTTAAGGCGGAGGTTGACTTCCATGGACGTTGAATTTGGCCAGTCAGACGAAGATGTTGGTAGCAGACACGTGAAAGAACAGATCCGATCAAACGCCCTTTCGACTGTGGCTCAGTCGGTCCAGATTAACAAGGCTAAAGGTTATAGCAAGATCTCATCTGTTCGACGTTGTTACTCGCTATGCTTGCAGTTGTGGTGATTATATCAGTTGGCCTGTGTACTCTACCCCAGGATGTCCTTGTAACTCGTAATGTTATTACTCAGATTCTGTTATGGCATGTCCAGAGACATGGATCTCAAACTGAGCAGCTGATTTCGTAAAGGAAATGTTATGGATGTGAAAGTTTCCCATATTCCCTTTTGAGCTAAGGGGCAAAAAATCATTCCATATTCCTGGACATGCAGTTGAAGCATTGCAGTTCATACCATTTACTTCAAGGCCCTCTGGGCGTGAGGATGCCAGTTCACATAGCAATAGTGTCTGTATTTCAGAGATTTTAATCTTGGGCTAGCACGGTCCTTACATGGTGACCTTAACTCCCTGTTCACTGCTCCAATCCCAAACATCACCCATCGTAGCTGCCATGCTGTCTGTGCCTGACTCTTGGATCTTGACCTGGAACTGAACCCTTTTGCCTGTCCATTTTGTTTTGCTGGAGCACCTGTGAATAAGCTGGTCCCCGTGACGTGGCTTTCGTTGGGCGCTGTAGAAATCTAGGGATTACGATTTAAACGCGCAGCGATGATGAAAGGTCTCGCCCGATAAATTAATTGCAAAATGAGCAGGGTGAAGGCCATACTGTCGCTATGGAAAAATATGTACATTTACACTTAAATCACCCAATGTAATACAGAAACATGTGACACTGTGGTTGTGCCAATTACAATGCGCCATAAGTCTTTTCCTGTGTGGCCACCCTGCATACTCAAATACAATCTATGAATAAAATTCCAAAGCTGTGCTGATCAAAACACAACATTGCATACTCTTTAGATCGTGTTTTGTATTTATTACTCAGGCCAAAGCAGAAAGTTGTATCGATTTGCAACTGAAGACTATGAAAAATACTCAGCACTGGTCAGTAAAATTTATAACCTTTATTATTTGAACTATTTACTGTACTGTACATTTACTGGAAGGTTATTAACATAACATAACATAACATTCTTTTTATTGATATGCCATGTTAATTTGTTAGTTTGATTATGTTAAATTGACGTAATAACTTCTTTACTAGCTGTCAGGATTATGTATCTTACAAATCTTCGCTTAGTCGTCATTATGCCTTTGACTGGTCATTATTAGCAAAGGAGATGATTTTTCTTTATTTGTGATCCGTTACAGAGCCCACGAATCCAGGCGGGTGAATTGTCAATGTTGACGAGTTTTCCAGACGAAATTCTTTTGAAAATATTTTCCAACTTGTCTCGGTCTGATCTCAGTCGATGTGGCAGAGTTTGTCAGCATTTCTTTCGAGTAGCAATGGATTCCTCCCTGTGTGAGTCGAATTTTCTTGAGAGTTTTATACTTTGGCCGCATTAGATTTGAATGTTGCAAATTCTCTGCTGCTTTATTCCTTCCATCGTTCACTCTCTCTTTCTGTTACTCCTCAGATGTTTCATTCAAAACTGTTCAGAGTCTCACCTTATCAGTTTTTACAGCTGCTACTGAAGTCTCACCTTTTCAATAAATCCCGCCCTGATCAGTCTCCCCATTTCTCCCAGCTTAAACACAACCCACCCTAGCCTCCTCTCCCCTCCTCTCGCTCTGGTTTTTTGGCAGCCGGACTTGATTCTTGACATGGCAACTTTTGAAAACCCCACTGACTTGAAGCAGGGCTCGTGAATAAGCTCCTTTCCCCCTTCTCTCTCTAGTCTTCTGGCAACCTTACTTGGTTTTTGACATGGCATATAACGTCAATGACTTGAGGCAGCGCTTGTGAATAAACTGGTGCCCTGTGGTTAGTTTTTAAGTAGCACTTTAGAAATTTGGAGATTGCAGTTACGATTACTATGAATTAGAACTTTTCTTGCCACATAAACATGACGTGGTGTTTCACTTAGTGTCACATGTTGTTGTATTACATTGGGTGTTTTAATGTGACAGGGAGACGAATAGAACTGGAGGAGCAAGCTCTGACGGACAAACATCTTGCGGCCATTGGGCGGAAAAGACCGGCTAGCCTCGTTCTGCTTCAGTGCACTGGTGAACAAGTGACATCCAACGGACTGCGACAACTCTTCTGGGAATGCTCAGAGTCACTCAGAGTGCGTGCTTTGTCCATCACAGTGGCAATATGCGGTGATGATTGGGGGTTAGGTGGTGTGTGATGCATGTGGGATGGTTTGGGTGGCAATGAATGGGAATGAATGGGGTTTGAGTGGTGTTGATGCATTTTAGAAGGGGTTGGGCAGTAATGGATAGAATTTGGTGGTGATGCATGAAGTTGGGTGATGATCGATGCATTTGGAAAGGGGTTGGGTGGCAGTGAATGGGGTTTGATTGGTGATTGATGCATTTTAGAAGGGGTTGGGCAGTAATGGATAGAATTTGGTGGTGATGCATGAAGTTGGGTGATGATCGATGCATTTGGAAAGGGGTTGGGTGGCAGTGAATGGGGTTTGATTGGTGATTGATGCATTTTAGAAGGGATTGGGCAGTGGTGGATAGAATTGGCTGGTGATGCATGAAGTTGGGTGATGATCAATGCATTTGGAAAGGGGTTGGGTGGCAGTGAATGGGGTTTGATTGGTGATTGATGCATTTTAGAAGGGATTGGGCAGTGGTGGATAGAATTGGCTGGTGATGCATGAAGTTGGGTGATGATCAATGCATTTGGAAAGGGGTTGGGTGGCAGTGAATGGGGTTTGATTGGTGATTGATGCATTTTAGAAGGGATTGGGCAGTGGTGGATAGAATTGGCTGGTGATGCATGAAGTTGGGTGATGATCAATGCATTTGGAAAGGGGTTGGGTGGCAGTGAATGGGGTTTGATTGGTGATTGATGCATTTTAGAAGGGGTTGGGCAGTAATGGATAGAATTTGGTGGTGATGCATGAAGTTGGGTGATGATCGATGCATTTGGAAAGGGGTTGGGTGGCAGTGAATGGGGTTTGATTGGTGATTGATGCATTTTAGAAGGGATTGGGCAGTGGTGGATAGAATTGGCTGGTGATGCATGAAGTTGGGTGATGATCAATGCATTTGGAAAGGGGTTGGGTGGCAGTGAATGGGGTTTGATTGGTGATTGATGCATTTTAGAAGGGATTGGGCAGTGGTGGATAGAATTGGCTGGTGATGCATGAAGTTGGGTGATGATCAATGCATTTGGAAAGGAGTTGGGTGGCAATGAATAGGGTTTGAGGGGTGATTGATGCAATTTAGAAGGGGTTGGGCAGTGGTGGATAGAATTGGCTGGTGATGCATGAAGTTGGGTGATGATCAATGCATTTGGAAAGGAGTTGGGTGGCAATGAATAGGGTTTGAGGGGTGATTGATGCAATTTAGAAGGGATTGGGCAGTGGTGGATAGAATTGGCTGGTGATGCATGAAGTTGGGTGATGATCAATGCATTTGGAAAGGAGTTGGGTGGCAATGAATAGGGTTTGAGGGGTGATTGATGCAATTTAGAAGGGATTGGGCAGTGGTGGATAGAATTGGCTGGTGATGCATGAAGTTGGGTGATGATCAATGCATTTGGAAAGGGGTTGGGTGGCAACAAGACCAATTGACTAATAATAAGTTAGAATGGCAACGTAATACAAATGAAATTGACTGTTTTAAGTAACTAATAAATCTTATGTGACTGAAATTCTTATGTTTGTGGATACATTGATTACAGGAACTGAGCTTCAGTGGCTGTTCAAAAGGCCATCTGACAGGTGAAAACATCCTGCTTCATGCCACCAACAGATGTCGTAATATAACACACCTGGATGGCAGCTGGACCAACCTCAGCAGCCAGGGAATCATTGCTTTCTCTGAGGAATCCGAACAGTACGTGTGAATCTACTTGGTCTGTGAAACCTGTCAGTGAGAAAATCAGAGTAACTTTTCACCCAGCAGATGGATGGCCTTTTGCACGATCATGAAACTCAGTTGCTGTAATTATTACAATCCAAAGGCATCCATCCTGCAGACAGCTATGACTCTGTAATGACTTCCCTCCTGAATTTAACAAACTCTGTGCCTCTATCCCTTCCGTCGTTCACCCAACGTCATCCGTCTCAAGCCTCTCTATCTATTACTCCTGAGGTGTTCCATTCAAAACTGAAGTCTCACCTTCTCAAGAAATCCTATCCTGATCCATCAAATCCTCTGCCTTCTCATTTCCATCAGCTTAAACACAATCCACCCTAACACCTCCTCTAACCTTCTCTCTGGTCTTCTGACAACCGGACTTGGTTCTTCACACGGCATCTTTGGACTACTGACTTGACACAGCATTTGTGAATAAACTGGTGCCCCACATTTAGCTTTTGAATAGCGCTTTAGAAATTTTGAGTTTACGATTACGATTATCACTCAGATGTTGTGTGTTATGATTATGACATTTAAAGTTCTCGTAGTCACCGTGTTTGCTTAAATTATGTTGTACTGCCCTATTGTCTTCCTTTTCTGCTTGACTATAAACCTGTTGTTTACTGTTGTATATGGTTGTTTACTGTTGTTTGTGGTTGTTTACTGTTGTTTGTTGTTGATTACTGTTGCAGTCTTGTGAGTGTCTGCCTAAACGGTTGTCAGTCTATAAACGATGAAGCAGTGCAGACCCTCGTTGCACGTCATGGCAGACAGTTTGTATTAATTAATATTTTTTAAAAGTTAAATAAATTGACAGTTCTTATAAATGACTTTATAGTGCATGTGACTCACAGGCAATGCTAGTTACCATCCATCAGGAGGTTTTTAAACCATTCTTCGATTCACCAACAACAGTAAAATACAAACATAAGGCAATCAGAACATGAGTTGCAAATGTTTTCTGTTGCTGTTGTCAAAAGGACAACCTTAAAGGGTCCACATATGGATATGGGGCTGTCCCCTTACTACTAGAAGTGTTTCAGATGGCCAAACAATACTTGATCTGTTTAGCTGGTAATCTTCCCTCTTCTGTCAAGTGTTTGCCGACGATTAGGTTTGAACAAGATGTCTCCATTTCGTTCTGTCTCTGATTACTTTCACATCAGTTCTCTTATTTGTGTGGGGCAAGATGGCCGATTGGATAGAGTGCTCGTCTTGTGACACGGAGAGTACGGGTTCGAGCCTCCTCCGAGACGGTTACTGTGTAGGGACCTCGAGCAAGTCCTTCACTCACAGTTGCTAAGCGCCATCGATTAATGCATAGTCATTAGACAGTGGCACCTAATGAATGCAGAAATAATAATAATATCCATGTCTTGTGCTTTTAATCTTCTTTCACATGTCTTTGTTTGTCTTTCTCGACTCTGCGTTTCCTCCACGTGGCAGTAAATCAAACATTTAACAAGACGAGGACAAAGATTGATAATAAATGCATATAATTCAAAGAAAATAAAATAAGAAAACTTGAGATAACTAGCAAGCTTCAGAGTTTACTGAACAGTCGAGTCCTTCGTATTGACACGATACCAAATAATTAAAATTTAACTGATAATCTTTTAATTAAAGCAAAGCTTCAGTTATGTTGAGACGTTCTTTCGATGTGCTTTGTAGATGTTCAAACGTAAGTTTTGTCTCTTTCATTTCTGCTGTTTTTCTTATTTTAACGCTGTTTGCATTTTGTTGTCATCTATTTTGTTTGTTTATTTTTGGTAATAAGTGCTTGATTTTAATACTTTACTTTGTTTCTTCTTTCAGCTTGGTTATGCTTGAATTGCTGGGGTTATTTGGTCTAACGAATGTTACCGTGGAAACCGTTGGTAACTGCTGTAAAAACCTAGTTACGCTGACACTGGGTCAGTGTTGGAAAGTACGTAAATCTTGTGACTTTTAATGTTTTTATATTAATTGGCGTTAAGTAATATTTATATATTTAAGTAATTAATAATCTTTGTAGTATTAAAAATTGTCAAGCAATATTTTATGCTCTGTGATTGAGTTGTATGAGTTACTAATTGTGTCATACTGATTGAAACTCTGTATAGATATTTTTACAAAGTCAGAATACAGCATACTTACATAAATACAAACATACATACATGCATGTAAACATACATACTGTTACATCCATTCATACATACTTACGTATATACATATGTACTTATACACACATACTTACTATACCATACATATTTCAGCCATACAAACATTTGCCCTTTACAGATTTTTAAAGTTCGTGATCTTTAACCTGATCTTATGACCTGCTCCATTTGCACAAATCTGTCCATATAAATGTTGCAGTTGACAGACAGCTGTCTTGCCCAGCTGTCAATCAATATGCCTCAGCTTGAAAATCTGGATCTTCGAGGATGCAAACAGGTAGTTGTTGCATAGCTTTGCTATGACGATCAGTTGAATTTATTATCTATTAACTTGTTTATTATATATCTTTCTCTGACTTCCCTTCAAAGCTTTCTATGAAAGCTGAATTTTACAAACCTCTAATTTTTAAAACATGTTCTGTTTTTTTCAGTTGCTTCATTTGTTATATATTTTTTCAAGTAGATTCAGTTTCTATAATATTCATCAATTAGTTCTCTTGTTTCATTGTTTTCTTCTACATTTTAAAATAAACTTTAAAAACTTCTAATTTTTAAAACATTTGCTTCATTTGTTTTTTTTTATATTTTCAAGTAGATTCAGTATCTACAATATTCGTCTAGTAGTTGTCTTGTATTGTTTTCCTTTGCGTTTTCTTTTAAGATTAAAGATCAAACGATCCACCAGTTGGTCAAGAACTGCGGTCAACTAACGTCGTTATCACTGGCGAACTGTCCCAACCTGACGGACAGTAGCTTGGCTGAGATTGCTGTCCAGTGTCCTCAGTTGCGGTTAGTATTTATAATTAATATTTATAATAATATTTATTTCATGTGAGCTAATTGGTTGAATGCTTTCCACGTAATGTGGACTGTATGGGTTTGAGTCTTTCTGAGATGGTAACTGTGTAGGGACCTGGAGCAAGTCTTTCATGCTCTGCTGCCTAGTGCCGTCGACTGATGCTTTGTCGTTGCTCATTGTTTTGTGATTTTTATTTTGGTTGTTGGTGATTTGATTGTTGATTGATTTGTGATTGGTTTGGCATTTTGTTGCTCATTGTTGGGTGATTTTTTGTTGGTTGTTAGGTGATTTGATTGTTGATTTAACTAGGGTGATTGATTGGTGATTGTATTGCTCATTGTTTTGTGATTTTTGTTGTTGATTGATTTGATTGTTGATTGATTGTGATTGATTGGTGATTGTATTGCTCATTGTTTTGTGATTTGATTGCTGATTGTTGATGATTTGATTGTTGATTGTTTTGTGATTGATTGGTGATTGTATTGCTCATTTTTATTAAATTTTTAGTTCTGTTATTTGGGTGATTTGATTTGTTGATTTATTTGTGATTGATTGGTGATTTATTTTATTGCACATTGTTTTGTGATTTGATTGTTAGCTGATTGGTGGTATAATTGTTTGAGCAGGTCACTGGATGTTTGCGGCTGCAGCAAACTGACGAATGTTGGAGTCAAGACACTTGTTAGTGGCTGCAACCTGTTTGAATACCTGGACATCAGCTCTACATCCATTAATCACAGAAGGTGGTGTGACAGTACCATTCATTACTCTCATTGTATTTTATTTAGAGGGTTAACTAATCTAAGCTAATGACTTCTATAGTACTGTTATCATAATGCCCAAGGCATCAGTTGATGGCTGCTTCAAGTAAAATCGTAATCAAAATCATAATCCATTTGAGAAGCCAGGTTGAATTGTGATAGATCAGAGAAAGTTAGGCCACGTTGGGTAAGCAAGTTGAAGCAGATGAGTCTTAAGTTTAGACTTGAATGACAAAAACATGCTCTCTGCTACAGAGAAGTTACTCAGAGACGCACCCAGTGTGAGAGATTTGTTGAGAAAAGTATAATTTATGAACTGCTGGTTGTGAAGCCCTCCAAAACGGAGTAGACTAAGAAATGAGAAATGATTTTATTTCTGCTTTGATGTCACTTTTATCTGGCGTGATGTCATTAAACATTTGCATGGATGTCATTTTACATTTGCTTGAGTGTCATTATATATTTCCAGGGTTGTCATTTTATATTTGCTTGAGTGTCATTAAATATTTCCCAGGAGTTAATTTTATGTTTGTTTTGGTGTCATTTTACGTCCTAAATTCAAACCGAGGACAAAGAGATGAAAAAGAAGATGCAGTCTTCCACTGTGCCACCAATAACTTCTTTCTTTTTTTCTTTTCTATAGTGTTACGGCTATTGCCAGTTACTGTAGTCGTCGACTTGAGGTCTTAAAACTGAACTTCTGCAAGCAGATGAACATGGAAAGTCTCGTGCGACTCGTCAAGAATTGCAAACGGTCTGTAATGTAAAGATTTATTCTATTTGATTACAACGTGGTCGTTTAGTTCAGTGTAAATTTGTAGTTCTATCTAGTATAATAGATCATTTATAGGTCCTTTAGTCCTTTCTTCTTTTACTAGGTCATTTAAACCAGTGTGTATTAATAAGCCCTGTAGGATTATCTTTGTGGGTAGACCATTATTTATTTATTTATTTATTACCCATGTGCAAGATCAAATACTTGTCAGATACTTACCCACATAGTCTGACCCATACCTGCCGTAGTCTGGCTTCTGGTTTCTCTGACCTATCAGAATTCGACCCAGCTTTTCCAACGGATTATGATTTTGAGTGAAAATTTGTCTTGAAGCGACCATTGACTGAAGCCCTGGGCATTATGATAACAGCGCTATAGAAATCTTTAGATTAGATTAGGAAGGTCAGTAAATCTAATCCGAGGTACAAGACAAGCGATCACGAACAACTTGCCCAGGGGTCGTTGCACTGAGTCTGCTCAGCGGGCTCAAACCCAAAATCATTGGATTACAGACCCAATGTGCTATCAGATAGATGGCAGTGCCGCACAGTTTAGTTAGTTTGTTGATTCTGTATTTAAAGTTCCTTTAATCCTTAGGCCTTAATTCCTGTATAAAACATTTGGATCCCATTTTGTAGTTCAGTCAACCGGTGTTTATCAGTTTACCCATTTGTTTATCAGTTTACCCATGTGTTTATCAGTTTATCCATGTGTTTATCAGTTTACCCATTTGTATATCAGTTTGTTTATCAGTTTACCCGTATGTTTATCAGTTTACCCATGTGTTTATCAGTTTATCTATGTGTTTATCAGTTTACCCATTTGTTTATCAGTTTGTTTATCAGTTTACCGATTTGTTTATCAGTTTACCCATTTGTTTATCAGTTTACTCATTTGTTTATCAGTTTACTCATGTGTTTATCAGTTTACTCATGTGTTTATCAGTTTACCCATTTGTTTATCAGTTTACCCATGTGTTTATCAGTTTACCCATTTGTTTATCAGTTTACCCATTTGTTTATCAGTTTACCCATTTGTTTATCAGTTTACCCATTTGTTTATCAGTTTACCCATTATTACCCATGTGCAAGGTCAGATACTTGTGAGATACTTACCAACCATAGTCTGGCTCTTACCCACCATAGTCTGGTGATAGTTGTAGCTATTTGCTATATTCCAACTGCTGGTCTATTATTATTTCTACATTTATTAAGCACCACTATCAAATGCCTTAGCATCAATCAATGGTGCTAAGCAATTGTGAGTGAAAGACTTACTCAAGGTCCCTAGACAGCAACCATTTGAGGGGAGGCTCGAACCCATATTCTCCGTGTTACAAGCCGAGCGATCTAACCAGTCAACTACCATGTCCGCAATATATACATATATATATACATACTGGTATATATAGAAATCTTTCTCTTGAGTTAAGAGTCTGAAAGTGATAATTATTTTTATTATTTCTGCATTTATTAAGTGGCAGTATCTAATGACTAAGCATCAGTCGATGGTGCTGAGCAATTGTGAGTGAAGGACTTGATCAAGGTCCCTACACTGTAACTGTCTCAAGGGGAAGAAGCTCAAATCCGCGTTACAAGCTGATCCGCGTTACAAGCTGAGCCCACCAACCAATTTCAAACGTGTGGGGCCACTCACTTCGCAGACTGTGGCCTGCTTATGGTTTTGACTGAGCAGGATCCGTCCATTGATAACCAGTGTGTTATTTCAGTGGCCATGTGTAAATGTTATTCAATTAAATTATTACATTGTGCAAGAATACATGTCAATGCTTGCTTTGCATTATCAGCACATGTGTTCTAAGAGGTTTCTTAAAACACTTGTGCCTGAGTACTTTCATTAGCAACTACTCTACCAGGTCTTCGTTACCTTTAAGAATGTTTTTTGTTACAAAATGTTCTTGGTTCATCATTAATCAAACTTATCAGGAGTGGATATGATCTCTTTGGATCTAAGAAAATGCTTCATGGAAATAAAAATTATTATTCATATAAATAAAAGAATATCGATTGCATTGTTTTATGTATATATTTGTTTAACTATTCTTATTCTGTTTTTGTTATCTAATCATACTTGTCGGAAGAATAAATAACATGTCACGTTTTAATCTCATTTGTCTCCAAGTGGACGATTAATTTGCGTCAACATTTGATAACTTATCGCTGTTGTCATGCGAGTTGAGCTACGTACGACCTCTTGTGCTCTCGACAAAAGCCAACTGGGAGTTTGCTAGGACTTCTGGCTCACACGCACTTAGTGTTAGCAGACAATATTATGCGAAGGGTGATTTATATAGCACCTTTTAAAAAGCCTCACAGTGTATGTTGAATGCATGTGCATATTGTACTTTGTGTTTTTCTTTGTATTTTGTTGATGTCTTGCTTTTTGATGTATTGATGTATCCGCATATGGTAAACCTGCTTTGTGGTTTTTGAGGAGATGATGATGATGATGACGACGATGATGGTGATAACGATGATGATGATGACGATGATGATAACGATGATGATGATTATGATAGCGATAATGATGATTGTGATAACAATGACAATGATTGTGATGACAATGACGATGATTGTGATAACGATGATGATGATGATGATGACGACGATGATTGTGATAACGATCATGATTGTGATTACTATGATGACGACGGCGATATTGATGCCAATGATGATGATGGAATAATGATGACGACAACGGTAGATGACGACAAAGACAAATGATCAGATGATGATAACGATGATGATGATAACGATGATGATGATTGTGATAGCGATAATGATGATTGTGATAACAATGACAATGATTGTGATAACAATGACGATGATTGTGATAACGATGATGATGATGATGATGATGACGACGATGATTGTGATAACGATCATGATTGTGATAACTATGATGACGACGGCGATATTGATGCCAATGATGATGATGGAATAATGACGACGACAACGGTAGATGATGACAAAGACAAATGATCAGATGGTGATGATGGTAGTGGTGGTGGTGATTATGAGCAGGATTATAATCATGGCCATGACGTAACGACAATGATGACGATGATGACAATGATGTTTTGTTAGGTTGAAGAAGCTGTACGTGTATGGCGTCAAAGGGCTGCACAATGTCGAAGAACTCAAGATGTTGAATCCAAACATTTGGATTGAGATGTAACAACTATTGACCACTGAGTGATGATTGCAAGGCGTTTGACACTCTTCCGTCTGTCTTTCCGTTTTGACTCGTTGCTTTTTTTCAATTAGTTCGCGTTAGGAGGTTACTATTTGTTTTCAAAACTTAACCAGGGTGACTACTTTGATAAACAGTAATACCACGATCCACTATTTGGCCTCTTGGACAACAAGGTGTGGAGATGTGTGTGCTGTCGTAATAGGTCGTATTAATTATGATGAGTGTCACTTTGAATCGGGCTGATGTTGAGCTGTCTGCCTGGCTACAGATTTTGTTCTACACCACATGTGGTGTTGTTTACATCTCCTCTTTGATTTAGCAGCTGGTATACACGATCAGCAGATAAGCAGATAAGGTCCACCTAGCCTAGCTACCGTCGACTGTGTCCATGCAATCTGCCAAACATGTACCCCGTGGACCTCTTCTGAGCCGCGCAGTGGGAACAGCGTGTAGTGTTTGACGACCCAGCTGGCTCGAGATAGGAGGAATTATCGACAAGCTTTACGATGTATTCTTGAGCCAAGGCGACTTTCAAACACCGCCCCCCTCCGTAAGAATAACCATGAATTTAATTCTCTTCTCAACTAATCAAATTTAATGACTTCTGTAGCGCCGTGTCATAATGCCCAAGGCATCAATCGATGGTCGTTTCAAGTCAAAATCACAGCCAAAAATCATTATCCGTTGGAGAAGCCGGGTCGAATTCCGATGGGTCAGAGAAACCAGAAGCCAGGCTACGGTGGGTAAGCAAATTGGAGGAGATGCGTCTTTAGTTTAGACCTGAGTGACGTGAAAGAATTGACAGAACGAACAGAACTTGGCAGCGAATTGCAAAGCCCTCAACCGGGAGCCAATGCGGCGTCTTTTCCATGTAGTTCGAAATGTTGGCAAGTGGGCCGCGATCCGGGCGAAGCACTTGAGAACAGACTGAAGCTGACGAATTCAAAACGACTTCGGCAGGAGTGCAAAGGCTGCTGTACAACAGTTCAAGCGCGTCATGACGAAGGAATGAGGGAGCGAACAAGGGTCAGAGGTCAGAGCGTTGTCATGAGATAAATTACGCCGAATGACCCTGAACTGGCGCGGTTTGTAAAAGCAATACCCGCAGAGAGAGAGAGAGCGAGAGAGAGAGAGAGAGCGAGAGAGAAAGAGAGAGAGAAACAGAGAGTGAGAGAAAGAGAGAGAGAGTGAGAGAAAGAGAGAGAATGAGAGAAAGAGAAACAGAGAGAGAGAAACAGAGAGAGAGAAACAGAGAGTAAGAAAGAGAGAGAGAGAGGAGAGAGAGACATAGAGAGGAGACAGAGACAGAGACAGACAGACAGACAGGCAGACATAGAGAATAGAGAGAGAATGACAGACAGACATATAGACCGAAAGACATGCAGACAGACAGACAGACAGACAGAGATGGGTAACTTTAGATAAGAGAGATCTAATCTAATCTAATGACACGCACACAACACAAACAGAGAGAGACAGAGAGATACAGAGAGAGAGCGGGAGAGGCAAAGAAACAGGTAATATTTAGCAAGTACACCATGCATGTAAACGTCCTACTTTTAAATGTGTTATAGACCAGTAGCTACACCTATTGTCCTTGGTCGGCTTATCGGTGAGAAATAACTAATTATACTAATTAAGGCGTTTGTGTATAAAATTAAATTCGGCACATGTAACTGTTTTTCGACATCAAACACGAGCGGCCTACACGAGTGATAATGCCTCCACTGATTGCATTTACCTAATTAATCTTGCACCGACATTTATTGAAACGCCATTGAACTGAGATAATCGCTTTAACTTACCGCTGGATTATCACCCTGATTAAAAGCAATTTATAATAGACTTAATTATGTTCTTGTCATTTGGAGACGATCGCTTGTGTCACAAGATGTTCTGGCGTGACCTTGATTTGAGTTCGATTTGAGATATCAAAGGTTTTGTTTTGCGTGAACGGGTCGTGAACTTGTTTGCGGTCAGTGATCTGTGTCGGAGGGTAAGACGTGAGAGGTGAGGAGAAGGAAGGAGAGTCGCAGCTTAGACGCGAGCAGGGTGAGAACTGCGAATTGAAAGAGAGTTCAGACTGAACAGTAGTCGATAGAGTAGTGTTCTAATCCATCGTACGAACTCGTCAACACTCACCTCTTGCAAATTCTGCGCTGGACTTTCACTCAAAACTTAAAACATTCCTTTTCCAAAAATCCTATCCTGAATCTTCTCTCTTCTCGCTTCAATTTCAAACACCATCCACCGTAGCCGTCCGACTGTCTGACTGCCTGACTCCTGGATCGTGACCTGGAACCGAACCCTTTTGCCTATCGATTTTTTATCTTTTACTGAGTGCCTGTGAATAAGCTGGTTCCGGCGACTTGGCTTTCGTTGGGCGCTGTAGAAATTTCGAGATTACGATTAATCAAACCCATATCAACCAGCTCTGTATAACCATTTCCTATAATCTTACAATATTAACGTTTAAGATATAGGTAAATGTAAATGTAGACGCTTCTCTGTAGCGACCGTATGGCCTCGATCCGGTTCATTTTGCTATGAATTTATCGGGTGAGATCCTTCACCACCGCTGCCTGTTTGAATGGGCACCCTGCCATTTAAGGTCCCCGTGTACGGACCGTGCTAGACCGATATTTAAATCTCTGAACTAACCCACCACCGGGACGCGAACCAACATCCTCACGCATGGAGGCGCCGTGACGTACGCTGTAACCAATGTAGCTGACTATGCAGGTGACGCTACACAAGTAAGAGTGGGTACTAAATCTCAGTTATTTGGGGAGTATGCCTCAAGTATGTTTAGGCCATGGGTGACGACAAACAAGAAGAAATTTTAAAAAAAATCAAATATATGAATTATTGTAATTGTAATTTAAGATTTATAAATCGCCTCTTAGAGAATAAACTCAACAGAGGCGCTCCCGACCCAAACAAGTACAATCACTGTTAAACAGTACAGTCTTCAGGCGCCTGCGAAACCCTGAGAGGGAAGAGAGAGGAGCTCGAGTCGCAGATCTCGAGAGAGATGGTTCCAGCAGGCGGGACCGACATACGCAAAGCTTCTGGACTGGACGGTAGCAGTTCGCATGCGCGGTAACGAGGAGATTAAGGTGCAAAAGTCAGACGAAGAGGAGATGAGCAAGAAGTGCGTTGGGGCGCTACAGATGATGATATGGAGTAAAGAATGTGTGACAAATCTCACAAGTCACAAGTGTATGACGTACAAAGTGACACTAGACAAGAAAGAATGCGTAAAATCTCACATATGCATGAAACATACATGAAATATCTGTGACGACAGGCAAAGGATGAGTAGACCCCTAGATATTCACACAACACAAAGTATGTGTAAATAATAAGTCTATATATAAATATATATTCTCACAGCATGAAGTATGTGTAAATAATGAGTACATAAAAACATATATTCTCACAGCATGAAGTATGTTTGAAGACGGGTGAAAATCGAGTAAATATTCTCACGAATGCCTCAAGTTTCTGGCATGAAGTACGCGTGACTAAACTTATGAAAGAATGTGTAGAAAATCTCAGAGAAGGATTTCAGACTAGAAGTACAGGTGAAGTCATAGCCTGATACTTTACCATCTTTCCAAACACCTCTACGTTACACTCGCCACTGTAACTAATCCTGTCCCCATTCACAGACTCATATCGTTATCTCGGAGGTTGGTTTTTGACTGTTTAATCAAGCGGAACCGCTGAATGAAACATCGCCGAGCGATCGAGTCACGGTTGACTGACTGGATACAATTGTCTGTGGAAGTGTAGGCGACAAGAAGTGACGCATTCGTTGTCAGAGATCGGGAGTCAACTGCCGAATGACGTCTATTTAAATATGTATGTTAATTAAGTTATTTGACCCAGATACATATGACCCCAAGTGGCAAGAAATTTGTGGGGGAGTAAACACTACCTGTTCTCGCCCCCACTATTATTATTATTATCATCATCATCACCACCACCATCATCATCATCATTATTATTATTATTATTATCTATTAGTTCCATTGTTTGTTTGTTTGTTTGTTTGTTTGTTTTACCAAAGGTAGCAATACTCTCTTGAGATTTAAATAGGTTTTGGAACTGCTCGAACTCGTCAAGGTCTGGCGACATAAAAGTATTGCAAAAGGAACCGAGTTTACCCTATCCAAGTGGTTCTCAAACTGTTTGGTCTCAGGACCCTTTTGCACTCTTAAAAATTATTGAGGACCCCAAAAAGCTTTTGTCTATGTGGGTTATATCTATCGATATTTACCATATTAGAAATTAAAACTGAGAAATCAGTATATTCATTCATAACAAAATAATAACAAGAAACCCACTGCACGTTAAAATAAACAGTAGGCTATATTTTTTTTATGAAAATGACTATATTTTCCAAAACAAAAGAACTGAAGTCTTAGTATTATTGTGAAAATATTTTAGACCTCGCGAACCCCCTGAAATGGTCTCGGGACCCCCAAGGGTACCCGGACAACACTTTGAGAACCTCTACCCCAGCCTATCAACCGACTTTTGTTTTGACTCGGCGCCTGTGGATAAATCGGGCTTCGGCGAGCGACTAAGCTCTCGTGGGCGCTATAGAAATCTCAAGATTAGGATTACAGAGAACAGGCGAGTCAGTTCGTGAGTTTCAGCCGTGGATTGCACCCGTCTGCACTTGAGACGCGGTCGACACAAATGTCAAACGTTTGGCACGAAAATGCGACAACTCTGAGCATTCCTTTGCGTTAGGTGACGTGTTTTGCCAGCCGAGCCGACGAGCCCCGTCGAGCGGTCGAGTCATTTGTTTGGCCGAGGCTCTGCCAGGCCAGTAGACTGAGCAACGTCAAGTGCGTTGCTTCGAGTGACTTTTGCAACTTGTGTACTTGGGAAACGAGCGCAGTTGAAACAAAAGACAGTCGAAGTAATTGATCACCGGCATAATCATACGAGCCTTCGTTGCTCTGCAACTTCACTGATATGGATTATCAGCCGAGTCCTTTCTCCGGTGTGCATTCCAACACTTCGGCGGTCCGCTACTCGCAAGGGCGTGCGTGTACGTGTCTGCGAGGGCAGACACGTATGCGCTGAGCAAGTGTACAAAGTTTCGAAAAATCTTTGTAGGCTCTGCACGTGTGGTGTCAGCTAGAGATAAAATCGTAAAGCCTGAATCAGCCTTTCTTATCTTGAGGATATTCTGTGTTGACGAAGTTACTGTATGTAGGCCTAATAATAGCTGACCAATCCTTTGACGAGCTGATCAACAGTTATGTCAGACTACGCGTAGGCTTTTAGTCGGCTTATTAAGGTCTGTAGGCCTACAATGTCATACCAAAACCCTTGTCTGTCTTATCAGTGCTAACCAAACATCGATCAATGAATCGATACACCGATCAATCTAAATGTCCGTCTTTCTTTCCTTTCTTCCATCCATCCATCCATCCATCAATCCATACTTCCATCTTTCCATCAGTTGGACAGCAGTCAGTCAGACACGCAGTCCATCCATCCATCCGTATGTCCGTCTAATTGTATTTGACTGTGCATCTGCCTGTTTGTGTCTGTGTCTTTGTACCTGTGAGTCTCTGTATGTCTCTCTGGCTCAGTTTGCGCTAAGTTTCGGGTTACCCTAAGGCGTTGGAAACTACCGAGGAGAAAATTTGCCGCTGATCTGGCACTGTAGGAAGACAAAAAACATTCTCCTGTGATGATGTTTGTATAAAATTCAATCCACAGGGCGTTAATTGTTTTTGTTGGGAACGAAACAGTTCAGGGGCAGTTTAAGTTTGTATGTTTGTATGTATATGCATGTTATATGTATGTATGTATGTACGTACGCATATATATATGGAAGGATCATATTAAGCATGTATCTACTAAAGTTGCAAAAAATATTGGAGTACTATCTCGTATTAGTAATGTGTTATCTTGCCAAGTGCATCTTTACCTTCATTACTCCCTAGTTTATCCATATTTGTCAAACTGCAACATTGCATGGCCTCAAATTATCCCTCTCGATTAAAGAGATTGACTATACTTCAGAAACGTGCAGTACGAGTTATTTCAGGATTATCACCTTACTCTAGCACTGATCAATGTTTTGTAAATTTGAACATTCTCAAAATTGAATGTATTAACAAATTCCAGATTTACGAGTTTATGTATCGGTATGATCACCATCTACTTCCTACTTCCTTTGATGATTACTTTTTATCTTATCTTGGACGTTACACGTATTCAACCAGGTCTGAAAACAGGTAGTATCGAGGATTGGCCCTCACAAATACCAGTCTATTCTCTATCAAATGTATTGGCCAGACTTGTGGAAAAGTTTGCCTTCGGATATGTGTATGCTGCCTACTTTGTACTTATTTAAGAAACATTTGCGTACATATTGGAGCACAATTTCCAATTTAGTTAAATTAATTTTGTTAATCATGTTTGTTTCTTTTCGTTTGTTTAGTTTATGTTTCTGTATCCATTCTCTTTTAAATGTATTAAATGACATATTTTAGTTGATATTTCTGCAGCTAATCATTCGCCATATGTACATTTGTAATAGGTTATGGGTGGTTCCATTAAGCAGGACCTTGTCCTTTCGGATCTG
Organism: Norana najaformis; assembly: GCA_964023275.1. Classification (NCBI taxonomy): domain Eukaryota; kingdom Metazoa; phylum Annelida; class Clitellata; order Crassiclitellata; family Hormogastridae; genus Norana; species Norana najaformis. Next base: position 15,920,261 of record OZ029928.1, read on the forward strand.
CCTTTTGATACCCATCTATAGATGGTGCACACTGTTTATAAGACTATCTTTGATTATTTGTTTGAACGGTTTCATATTTGTTATTTCTCTGTTTGTTGATTGGTTTCAATAAATGAATTGAATTGAATTGAATTGAAAATTGAATTGAATATGTATGTATGTATTTGTGTGTATGTGTGTTATGTATGTATGCATGTATGCATGCATGTATGTATGTGTGTATGTATGTATACATGTATGCATGTATGTATGTATATATGTATGTATGTATGTATGTACGTATGTATGTATGTATGTATGTATATTTGTGTGTATGTATGTGTGTAGGTATGCATGTATGTTATATGTATGTATGCATATACGAACGTATGTATGTACGTACGTATGTATGCATTTATGTATGTATGCATTTATGTATGCATGTGTGTATGTATGTAAATATGTATGTATGTACGTATGTATGTATGTATGTGTATATGTATGTATATATATATGTTTGTATGTATGTATGCGTGTATGTATGTATATATGTATATAGGTATGTACGTATGTATGTGTGTAGGCTATATGTATGTGTGTATGTTTGCATGTATGCATGTATCTAGTCTCCAGGTTTACCATCTCAAATGCGCTGCTGTCGCTAATAACTGCTACTGGCCTCGTTGTTGGAATTCCAGGAAAACTGACGGGAAATCCTCATCAATCTTTCGTTTCTAGTGATTAATATTGGCCCGAAATATTGGCCTACGCTTGACATGACACAGGCTTAGCCAGGGATCCTCTCCTTTGATCATTTGTAACAGGCTTGTGACGCAAACTTATGTCATATTTATGATGACATATGACACAGTCTAGCTATCAGCCGCTTTTGTTATTAGTTAATAAATACAGTCCACGTGCTATCACGATACTCATTAAAGGTCATAGCAAAAATACTCCTATCAGACGAATGAAATTGTACGATGAATCTCGCTAATTTATGGAGTATGCGTCAAGAGTGTTTGGGCATGGATGACGACAGACCAGAAGAAATGTTTAAAAATCACAAATGTGTGAATTATGGGGCCCTGTAGGTGATAGCATGGAGTTAAGAACGTGTGAAAGATCTCATTAATCACAAATGACAAGAAGAAATGCTTGAATGCATTGACGTCACGCCAACGTCTTATGCAGGACGTATGCATTCCATATGACAACATTCCCATATGGGCTTCATACATCCTACTTATGGGCCCATATGTAAAGCATATGAAACCCCTATGACAGTGTTCTGATACGGGTTATATATGTCCTATATATGGACCCATATTATTTAAATATTGTAATTGTAATCTGACATTTATAAAGCGCCACTTCAAGAATAGACTCATCCGAGGCGCTCCCGACCCGAACCAGTGAGACCACTGTCAAATAACACAGACGTCAGGCTCTTGCGAAACTGCGGAAGGGACAAACTGAGAAATTCAAGCCGGAGCCTCGGGAAAGGTAATTCCAGCTATTAGGTCCAACATAGGCTAAGCTTCTAGACTGCGCTGTAGCGTTACGCATACGAGGGACAGTCAGGAATCGATTCTAAGTGGTAGGTCCAACATAGGCAAGAGAGGCCGACCGGAGAGAGCTACGGCCTGGAACCAAGGAGACCGAAATGCAGAAGTCCCTGTGTTCACATGTCCTACATGTGGGTCCATATTATTTACACTTGGGCCAATTTGTAGGACATGTGAGGCCTGTGGCCATACGGACTTAATTTCCTACATATGACATTGCTGTTGGACACGTTTGTAGGCCTGCGTCCCGATCGTGGCTTATTTCAGAGATTTAAATATCGGGCTAGTACGGTCCGTTCACGGGGACCTTAAATGGCGTGGCGCCCATTCAAACGGGCAGCGGTGGTGAAGGATCTCACCCGATAAATTCATTGCAAAATGAGCAGGGTCGAAGCCATACGGTCGCTATATAAGACCTATACATTTATTTATTTATTTATATATTTCAGCCTGTAGCCTCTATGCATGGCATTTACAGTATATATATATATATATATATATAGGCCTGTAATTTCTATGTATGTATGTGCATGTGTATTTGCAGGTGCATATGTATAAGTGTCCACGAGTTCCAATCCTTGAAATTAAAACTGACCATTGATAAAATGTGAACGTTTTTCTATAGCTAACATATGATCTCAACCCTGCTCATTTTTCAAAGAATTTATCAGGTGAGAACCTTCACCACCGCTGTCAGTTTAAACAGTAATCGTAATTCCGAGATTTCTACAGCGTCCAACGAAAGCCACGTCACGGGGACCAGCTTTTTCACAGGCGCTCAGTCAAAACAAAATCGATAGGCACAAGGGTTCGGACGCCCCACCATTTAGATTCCCCGTGTAAGGGCCGTGCTAGCCCCTGATTCATTTTCTGGAATAACTGAAATAAGCCACTACTGTAGGCCCTATTCGAAAGATTGTAGGTTCGCTGTTGCTGAGCAGACCGAGTGTCACCAAGCAGTCGAACTTAGCACCTGCGTAAGCTGAGAAGTAACCGACAAGTCCTGCAATGCACTGGCCCCGCGTCCAGAACCTTTGGATTCGTCCAATGCCGGCTCAAGGGCCTAAAGAAAAAGAATTGCTCACCTCCCCTAAGTCTCACTTGTGGGATATGGGATACTTTACTTTACCTAGGCTGGGAAGCAACCTGCAAGTCCTGCAATGCACCGGTCCCGCGTCCAGAACCCTGGGATTCGTCCACTGCCGACTCAAAGGTCGAAGAACGGGAAATGAGCGCCTTCTCTCGGTTCCACTTTAAGAAATGTGAGCTTTCTTTAAAAAATCGTTTCCGGCTTGATAGAACGACCCGGAGAGAAGTCCTTTAAGTTCGAAGCAAATGATTGATGATATCGATCAACCGTTCCAATTATGAGACGTTGCTCGCGTGAGATGATCGAAAATCTGGGATAAATAGAGGTATAACACAAGTATGTACCTAGATTTAAAATTCAGAAACAACCCAGAAAATATTAGAAACGGGGGTTGGCTTTGGCGAGCGCCTCTAAAACATGATAAGAAGACTGTCCACTTAGCAGCAAAAGATCTTCATCTTACCGAGACCACAGCGACCCTATAGCCTAGCTTTTAAGCCAATTGAAAGCTGAGACTAGACCTCTTAAGCCTTGCTATAGCCAACAGGAACTAGCCTATCGTCAGGCAAGCGTTCCAGAGTATCGATATCAACAACTAGGAATTCTACCTAAAGTCGGACCAGACTTGAGCTTCGCTTAACAGAGGTTAGTTCAACTTTGGTGATTGATCTTGAAGCCGATTTCTGCGCAGCAAGTCTACTCTCGTGACCGAGTAATAAATTCTCTCGATTGACGGCAAGAAATCAAAGGAAAATTTAGACGTCGCTTTGTTCAGTTACAACATTCAAGTTATTTACAACTCAAGTGAAATAAAAGGAAGTCTCAAAACTCGGTAAGTCTGAAAACGGTCTACCGAGTCACTTATCTCGTAAACAGGAAAAGGTTGACAGTTAGTGATCTGATGTATGTAGCATGAAGATATAGAAGTCTGATGCTGCATGAGTTATGCAGAAATCTTATTATACCTTAATTTACTTCAAGTGTAACTAAGAGCAGTTGTAGTTAAACTACTTTTAAAGTAATTAGTGCCCATTAATGATAGGCCCATGTTGAAGTCGGTTAGCATTACCAGTCTTGGCCCTGTCATTCCGCCACAGTCTATCTTCTACCTGCCTGAGTTTTGGATCTTGTCTCGGAACCGCACCTGACCATACACCTGTCTGCCGATTCTGATTTGACTAAGCGCCTGTGAATAAGCAGGTTCTCGCGACTTAGATTTTTGGAGCTGGAGAAATCCGGAGATCACGAATACAATTATGCAGTAAAATTCCTCGGTATCACCAACCTGCATGCCATTTAGAATAGAGGTTACTGCCAGTATTTTACTTCAAGATTAAAAACATTGTCTAAGTTATGAAAGATGAGCCCTTGAATTGTGTTGTTTTCATTGTTGTGCTCTCTAGAAACGGATTACGAATTGCGACTCTGTAACAGTGACGTCGTAATTGTGACGCCGTAATTGTGACGCCGTAATTGTGACGCCGTAATTGTGACGCCGTAATTGTGACGCAGTAATTGTGACTCAGAGTTTCTTCGTGATGTGCGTAAGTCGCCTTGGACGCTCTTCATAAACGTCCAAGGCCCCCAAACAAGACTTCGTTCGCAAACAGTCCCGGAAAGTTCAATACGACGGCAGAAATTTATTCCTTGATTACTGTCATTTTAATGCAAACATCCTAACTCTGAAGACATACACTGACTGACAGAAGCAGTCGTTCTGAGCGGATTCATTGACATAAGTCATTAATTGACATAAGTCATTGTTCTTGTGAATTGTTGACATAAGTCAGTGATTGACATAAGTCATTGTTCTTATGATTTGTTGACATAAGTCGTTGTTCCGGTGAATTGTTTTTAAGTAGACTATTCTGAGTCAACTTACTTATAGAAGTTGTTGTTTTGAGTGAAATTTTTGACAAAAGTCATTGTACCGAGTGAAATTCTAGACATAAGTCATTGTACAGAGTGAAATTCTTGACAGAAGTCATTGTACCGAGTGAAATTCTTGACGCAAATTATCGTTGTTCTGAGCATGGCTGAGAATCAAAATCCACGGAAAAAATCGACGGCCAGGCCGCCGTCTTCCAATCTCTCGACACCACCTGCGGCCGGGGCATCGCAACCCCCCGCGCTTGACCAGCGACGCGTGTCGGTCATCGTTCCGCCTGACCGACGCCAGCAGCTGATGAACGAAAACACTAGACGCGTCTCCGTCATCCAGGGACCGAACCCACAACTTCAGATCGTGATGAGCAACAACCGGAGACAGAGCGTCGTCCAGCAACCTTCATCGTCACAGGTCAGCCTCCCAGATAAGATCCGGAAGCACTCTGTCGCCCGCGCGCCACTCCTCGCCAAGCTCCAGATGATGGACACTACCCCATCGACTAACTCCGGAGCCAATCGGCAAAGCAACTCTTCAACGGATAGCGCGCGCAGGCCGTCTGAAGCGGTACCTCCAGCCGCCTTCAACATCCGAAAACGCAACAAGGCGGAAGTGGAAGAATACCACTCGTGCATCCGAACGATCAACAAGTTCCAGAAATCGCAGAGTTCCGGTTCGCTGGCCTCCTACAATTCGACGATTTCCTCCATGTCGTCGTCGTTTTCCGTCTCGTCCGAACTGGTAAACGGAAGTGACGTAGGCGGTCCCGATTGGACGCAGCGCTGGGTCATCGACAAGGCGGGAAGACTTCCGGGTCAGATCAAGTGTGCCACCGACATCTGCTTTCTGCGCAGCACTGGAAACATAGCCGTCGCTGAGTTCAAGAACGCTCGAGTTCAGCTCTTCTCGTCTTCCGGGAAGTCGCTGGCAGCCCTTGGACCGGACAGCGACAACGACAGAACAGCCGCGTCCTTCACCAATCCGCTCAACTTCCGGAGGATCGCGCCGACTGGAATTTGCGAGACGAATATTTGCAATCTGTTGGCGGTCACCGATCACAGTCGTCTGCTGTACATTGATGCTTCGTCTGCTGGGCTCCTCGAAGCTGAGGTCATCATCAACAACCGGAACAGTCTCCACGGAGTCGCCTTCACTCAGAGCAACAAACTTATTCTTACAGAGGTGAGGGGTCGAAACTGTACGGGGGTGAAAAGTAAAGTATCCCATATCCCACGAATAAGACGCCATATGTCATAATATGATCTATATGTGTCATCTGCTTAAATGTGATGTAAGCTTACATCTCCCATGCTCCATTAGGTATATAAGAGAGGCAGGTCTCCTTTTCTTGACCCTTGAGCCAGCAATGGACGAATGCCAAGGTTCTGGACACGAGGCCAGTGCATCTCAGGACTTGCCGTTTATATCCCAGCTTATAAAGTAAATGAAGTAAAGTATCCCATATCCCACAAGTGAGACGTAGAGGAGGCACACTTTTCCTTTTCTTCAGGCCCTTGAGCCGGCAATGGACGAATCCCAAGGTTCTGGACACGGGGCCAGTGCATCTCAGGACTTGCCGTTTATATCCCAGCTTACGCCGGTACCAAATTCTACTGCTTGGTGACAGAGGCACGGTGTGCGCAGACAACTTGTCCAGGGTCGTTACACGGAGTGGAACCCGCAACCGCATCATGATCATTGACCAAACGCGTTACCGACAGACCGCCGTGAAAATTAGGTAGAGGATTAGGAGAAGAATGGAGGATTAAAGAGGATGAATGAGGTGAAAATTTAGAGGAAAATGGAAGAATACAGAGAATAAGTTATGGTAGGATGTGAGATTTTGGAAATCGAAGGAGGTGAGTTTTAAGCGGAGGATTGAATAATAAATATGATAAGTTAGAAGAGGATTAAGGTAAGATTAAGAGAGGAACGTGAGGATTCGTGAGGGACGAATTCGATAAGAGAAGAATGAAGCGTCTATTAAGCAGGTGAAGTGGAGGCCATCTAACATCTGAAGATGAGGCCAAAGTGGGATGAAGAGGAGATGAGGATTGAGGATGAAGAGGAGTTGAAGCTGAAGAGGAGTTGAGGATGATGAGAGGGCTGACTGACTGACTGACTGACTGACTGACTCACTCACTCACTCACTGACTCACTGACTCACTGACTCACTGACTCACTGACTCACTGACTCACTGACTCACTCACTCACTGACTCACTGACTGACTCACTGACTCACTGACTCACTGGCTGACCCTTCGAACGATTATGCTCATTTTCAATATAGTTGGGGCTGCGAAGGCAGAATTTTGGGGTGAGACGAAATGTGAAGGGTAGGGGGATTATTCTGAACCTGTGAGAGCGGAGCTCTCTCTGTCTTTGTCTCTGTCTGTCTTTGTCTGTCTCTGTCTCTATCTGTCTCTGCCTCTGTCTCTCTGTCTTTCTCTCTCTCTGTCTTTCTCTCTCTCTCCTTCAAATTGCACCCTGACTTCGTAACCCGACCGAATTCTTTAAATGTGTATAATTCGCGAGAAACCAGCTTTGTCTCAGATAAGGCGAGAATTAATTAATTAATTAACTGCACTGTCCACGCAGCTTTCACGTGAGCACAGGCACTTCGTTCTAGTCATATCTAGATTTTAAACCTATAGATCGTTAAAGCCCGATGAACGATCATCAGGCTGATTTGTCTGTCTGTCTTTCTGTCTGTCTGTATGTATGTATGTATTATGTATGTATGTATGTCTTTGTCTATATCGCTCCTTCCGTATCTCTTCATATTGCACTAGGTGAACACGGTTGCTTGGAAACGCACACCACTTCATCGCTTATCGAGTGTTGCAAGGCTGATTAGTAGTGGACTTATCAATTGTTAAGTAATAGTACTTCTCTCGTTACATCTGGTCTTTGGCAGTCGAGAAAGCGACTTCTAATCTAATCAGGTGACTGAGCTTTGACTTGCAAAGGCAACCTACTTATAAGCAGACAAAACGGAGACTTGGTTCAATCTACAGGTGTGCTTTTGGTAGATGCTCCAGTCGTGATAAGGGCACATGCGCTGCTTAGTCTGGTAAACACATCAAACGCTTCCCCTTTGTCGCTTCACGCATTCGACCTTGCTTTCATGTCGAAATTGGCCTAATTACGAACGTGCTTGTTCTGAAAATTTCTCGAGATCCGAAAATATAATAAATTCTTCTTTGTCTTAATACATTGTCGGTGTGAGTTGTTGCTGACTGGATACCATTTTATTTAATTGTTTTAAAGCACCCATTTTCAGTCAGCAAACCTGAATTCGAGGCGTGAAAATGTAAATAAAACCATTAATACCTTGTTGGTGGTATTAATACATTGTTGGTGGTATTAATACCTTGTTGGTGGTATTAATACCTATTTGTTATTAATTTGGTGTTATCAGTGCTGTATGTTGCATGTAATTCGATAGAGTTGTTGTCTTCAAATTAGGTTTTAGATTAAAGCTCGTGATCCCTTAACGGGTTTCCCAAACTCTAGACATCGCCAATATCTTTCATATGTGATACCCGTTTGCAGTCTATAGCCTCTTAACGGATTTCCCCATTGCTAGTCCTTACCACAACATATACAATTAATAAAACTTCATATATAACCTCTTCGTGAGTTCCCGAATACTAACCGTTGCCAAAACATGTTTCATGTGATATGGTCGTTGCAGCCCTCATTTGCAATCCAGGGTTCGTTATTCCTTAGCTTTTTCCAAGATGCTAGTGTAAGTTGTCACCACAGCATGTGCTATTAGTTCTTATGTGTACTACTCATTTGCAGTCTACAGCCCTCTATCTGTTTACACGGATTTTCCAGTCCACTGTAAGTAAAGTAAATTATCCCATATACCACAAGTGAGGCGTAGAGGAGACGCTCACTTCTTTTTCCCGGTCCTTGAGCCGGCAATAGACGAACCCAAGGTCCTGGACACGGGGCCAGTGTACCTCAGGACTTGCCGTTTACTTCCAAGCTTACGCCGGTACCAAATTATACTGCCTGGTGACAAAGGCACGGTGTGTGCAAACAACTTGCCCAGGGTCGTTACACGTAGTCGAACTCGCAACCCCGTGATCATTAACCGAACGCATTACCGACAGCCCACCGTACAGTCTCCGAAATTCTGTGTTACAGGCTGGAACTCAGGCGTCGGTGGGAATTTACGAGACGAACGGACGCATCGTTCGCGACTTCAAGGGCGACTTCAAGGAACCGTTGTATGTCTCTTGGAACGAAGAGTACGAGATCGCCGCCGTCTCAGACGGAGGGCAACGCGCCGTCTATCTCTACGACGCCAACGGGCACCTGCTTAACAAGCTCGGCGCCCAGCTGGGCAACCAGAGGGGCTCCGATGAAGACGTCGGTCCCCTCGTCTACCCGTCGGGGGTCTGCTGGTTCTCCGAGGGCCGGTTGCTTGTCGCCGATCGGGCCGAGCATCGGGTCGTCCTGTTCGACCTGCGGAACCAGTCGGCCGAGACGATTCTGACGGAGCAGGACGGTTTGGGCAATCCCGTTGCCTTGGCGACGAACGCCAAGAACAGGATCGTGCTGTCGGAGGAGTTCTACGACTTCGGCGTCGACAAGTACCATCTGAAGATGTTCAAGCATCGTTCTCAGACCCTCGGCAACGAATTCTGACCTCTACGCAGACACGAACTGGACTTTATGGAGTGAAACGATCCCCAAAACGATCCCTAAAACGGATCCGATCAACTGATGATGTCATTGCCTTTCGGTTGCCGCAGCAACGCCTCGAGAGGAAATTGGCGGACGTAGTTCTCGTCTGCTGGTAGTTTCCCAGTACGCGTGACGAATCACAACGAAGTGAATTAACTAGGCAATGGTGTTGCAATCAGCGTTTTTGAGAAATTTTAATAACATCGATTGTGACATGTGATAGAATATAATATGGTAACATGTGATAACATCGATGGTGACATGCGATGGCATAGATAGCACGTTGTAACATAAGATGTTGGTAACCTTTGATAAAACCGATGGTTACACGTGATAACATAATATGGCAACACGTCGTGATGATAGCATTTGATAAAATCTATGGTAATATGTGATAATATAGTTGGTAAAACATGTGATAACATAGATGCTAACGTGTGGTAACAATCATAAATTAAGTTATTTTTAGACGCAAACTGCTGTTTCGTTTTCGTTTCTGTTTTCTAATTTCGCCAAGCCACTCAAGGACATATTTAGTGACTACGTTGGGACACCTAAACGAAGTTTCTGTACATATAAATACAATCGTCTAGCTCCGCTTATAACCTGTCGCTGAACGTTCAGGAAAATTGCTCTTTGTTTGTGGACGATTTCATCTGATGCTCGTAGGAAACCTAATATTGAGATAAATGCTTGCAGTAAAAAAGTAGTGTTCCATATCCCACAAGTGAGACAAAGGGGAGGCGCTCATCTCCTTTTCTCAGGCCCTTGAGCCGGCAATGGACGAATCCCAAGGTCCTGGACACGGGGCCAGTGCAGTGCAGGATTTGCCGTTTACTTCCCAGCTTATGCCGGTACCAAATTCTACTGCTTGGTGACAGAGGCATGGTGTGCGTAAACAACTTGCCAGGGTCGTTACACGGAGTGGAACCAGCGGGCGCATGATCACTGACCACACGCGTTACCGATAGACCACCGCACAAATGCTTATAGTGGCCGATGAAATAATCTTTTAATCCCATGGCGCATCCTATGTCTTCAAACGCAGCGCTGGTCCTGACGTCACCTGAGCCAGCAATTAAACACCTTCTTAATCCGCTACAGGTCTTGAATTTGTTTCGAAACTTCGGTGCCACTAGCGCCCCCTAGCCAACTCACCTATAATGAGTACACTGACCATACACTGTCGGTGGGTAGATAAGACGGCGAGGGAGAAGGCTGGTGACCCGCAATGATAGGCTTCTTCTTCTGGTTTCTATGCCCTCAGGCAGGTTCAAGCGTCCGTTGACGCCACTCCTCTCGGCGCTGAGCTTCTTCTTTCAATCTGCTGTATCCGTCTGTCATCATTGAATCCAGCAGCATCTGTCTGGGTCTTCCTCTTGACCTCCTTCTCTCCATTCTGCCCTCAACTACGGTTCTCATGAGTGAGTCCCCTCTCAATTTGTGGCCAATCCATTTTCGCATTATAGGCTGAGAGTGAGAAATATAAAGTCGCTAAGACTTAATACATATGGCTGCTTAAGGAACTGCTCATCGCCTTCTGCTTAGAAGAAGAAGTTTATGAATTTACGAGGGGCATAGCGGAGGGGTGGACTTCCTCTAATGTACACTGAGACCTTGAAAGGCGTGGCGCCCATTCAAACGGGCAGCGGTGGTGAAGGATCTCACCCGATTAATTCACTGTAAAAAAAGCAGAGTCGAGGCCATACGGTCGCTATACCGTGGGGAACGGTAGCATATTGGAGAGAGCGCTCGGCTTGTAACGGCGAGAGTACGGGTTCGAGCCTCCTCCCTTGAGATGGTTACTGTGTAGGGATCTTGAGCAAGTTCTTCACTCGCAATTGCTCGGCGCCATCGACTGATGTTAAGTCATTAGATAGTGGCGCCTAATAAGTGGAGAAATAATATTATGGAAAACCGTGTACATTAACATTTACATTAAATATTGGAGGACTGGTGTTTTTCTAATTTTTTTAATGTATGAGCCATTTGTTGATTCACAGACGAAAGTAATAACAACAACAGTTATAGATAATTTTGCTGAGGAGTCAATCCAATCCGTTCTATTCAATTCCATTCTATTCCAGTTTATTCCACTGTATGTCTATTTACTCATCCAACATATATTCTAACTTGAGACTAATTCGTAAAACGAAAGGCGAATATAAAAGCGGAGAACGGATGGGAAAAGTATCTAAGAGAATCTAGTAGAACTCAGTGGAATGGTAGGACGAAACTGCAAGGGGATGTATGGAAAAGAATTAAACGAGAAGCAAACGGAATGGCCTGGAATAACTGAACCGCAGAGAATGAACTGGAATGGAAGAAACTGAAATGGAATGTAAGAAACTGAAATGGAATGTTTTGGAAGAAAAGGGAATAAAACAGAACGAAAGGGAATGGAAGAAAACTTGAAATGAAATTCTATGCAGTGTAATGTAATTCAATGCGACGCAATTTAATGTAATGGAATGGAACGACGCACAGTCCAATGCCGCACACTAACTAATCTAATCTAATCTAATCACATGACTTTTATAGCGCCGTTATAATAACACATAATAGGGCAGCAACGCCTATCCATTCAACAGAGTCCTCGCTGTGCGGCATTTGCTTCATTTGGCGCATGTATATCTAAAAACGCCCACTCCTGCCCAGTCTGTCCGCTCAGGTTAAGCTGCTAAGTGTAGCTACAGAGACCGAGCCATCGCTGCTCCAAAGGTCAGAACAGAGCGACGCTAAATTGGTCATCTAATAACTGCTGACCTTTGGCAAGGACCTCTGACCCCTGCTGACCACTGGACGGACCGGCCGGTCATTCGTCCATCACGATCATGGCCCTGAGGTCTCTGAGGAAAGCCTCCGTGCACAGCCTTCGACTTTCGGCGTTGTTTGCCTGGCAGGCGACGCCGACGTTCGGACTCAGGTAGTTGACGCAGTAGCCGCAGACGACGGACAAAATGTCGTCGTCGCTAACAGGTCCCAGTCGCATCCCTCCAAATCCTCCGCCCCCAGATTCTGTCCGTTTCCAGTGCGACGACGATGACCCGAAGTGACCGCGTCTATGCAAACAGAAGGCACTATATAGTGTAAGTATGGTATAGTATAGTATGGTATGGTATGGTATGGTATGGTATGGTATAGTATAGTATAGTATAGTATATGCAAACAGAAGGTAGTGCAGTATAGGAGAGTTTAGTATGGTATAGTACAGTATGGTATAGTATAGTATATGCAAACAGAAGGCACAAGGTAGTGTAAGTATAGTATGGTATGGTATGGTATGACAATGCAAGACAAGGTAAGGTATTGTAAGGTAAGATAAGGAAGGTAAGTCAACGAAATGCAAGGTAAGATAATTTAAGATAAGGTTAGGTAAGGTAAGGCACCGTGAAGTAAGATAATGCGAATTACATTATAAGGTCATGTAAGGTCATATGAAATACATGTAAGGTCATCTAAGACAAGGTATACCGCGAAGTAAGGAAAGGTATGACAAGATAATTAATTTGTTACTAACCTCTTCTAGTCATTTGTGTTTCATAGACCTAAAGGCCGACATCATTGCTTCTTATTATCTTAATATGTATATAAAACCCTTGTGCTACGCCCAGTCCAGGAGCTTTGCGTATGTCGGTCCCACCTGCTGGAACCGTCTAACTCGAGATCTGCGACTCGAGCTCCTCTCTCTTCCCCTCGCAGGGTTTCGCAGGCGCCTGAAGACTGTACTGTTTAACAGTGATTTTACTTGTTCGGGTCGGGAGCGCCTCTCTTGAGTTTATTTTTAGACTCAAACTGCTGTTTCGTTTTCGTTTTGGTTTTCTAATTTCGCCAAGCCACTCAAGGACATATTTAGTGACTACGTTGGGACACCTAAACGAAGCTTTCTGTACATATAAATACAATCCTTATTCGCCTGACTTATAACTGTTCAACCAGGTCGTCTGATTGCCTTTTTTGGTTATACCGAGAACTAGAACTGTTCTTGGCGAATCAGTTTTTCGGCTGCTGGACCAAAATCTTGGAATTCTCTCCCGTCGTCTGTTCTTTCTGCTCAGTCATTTCGGTCTCGGCGGACATTACCAATTTGCAGTTTTATTGTATTGTATTTTATCTCACCATAAATATAAATGTGCACGTTTTTCTACAGCGACCGTACGGTCTCAACCCTGCTTCCTCTTATCCCTCTTTCCGCTCCAATGGTAGCCTCGAGATTTCTACAGGGCCCAACGAAAGCTAAGTCGCGGGAACCAGCTTATTCACAGGCGCTCAGTCAAAACTAAATCGATAGGTAAAAGGGTTATGTTACAGGTTTCAGGTCCAGGTTCCAGGCTCCCATCCCAAACACCACCCACCGTAGCTGCTACGCTGTCTCTCTGCCTGACTTTTGGATCTTGACCTGGAACCGAACCCCTTTTGCCGATCGATTTTGTTTTGACTGCGCGCCTGTGAATAAGCTGGTTCCCGCGTCTTAGCTTTCGTTGGGCGCTGTAGAAATTTCGTGATTACGATTACGATTGCCTATTTTTCAATGAACTAATCGGGTGAGATCCTAGGCCTTTCCCTTCCATCCACTGCTGTCAAAACGCATCCGGCCTAAAAGTAGGCCGGTATTTTATGGGACCAAATTAAATAGCCTACGCATATACAGGTAATGCCTCAATCAGTCAAACGTGATGACAGGTATGGTGCCACAGATGATAAATACGGGGGCGGCGGCGCATAATGGTACGTGTCTGCGTGCATGGATCAAATGCAGCTGATGTCAGTCGCTGAAATTTTGTTTAATGGCGACCGATCTCTTACGGTTGATATCGTCAATCCATCCTCTTTGACAACAACGAAATTAACAGATTCTCTCTGTCTCTGTCCCTTTGTATCTCCCTCCCCCCCTCCCTCCTTGCCTACCTCCCTTCCTCTTCTCTCTCTCCTTCTCTCCTCTCTGTCTCTCCCCCTCTTCTCTCTCTTCTCTCTCTCTCACTCACTCTCTGTCTCTGTCTCTCTACTCTATCTGTCTCTGTCTCTCTCTGTCTCTCTCTTTCTCTCCTTCTCTTCTCTCTCTCTCTCCCTCTCTGTTTCTCCTCTCTCTTCTCTCTCTCTTATCTCTCTCTATTCTCTCTGTCTCTCTCTTTCTCTCCCTCTCCTCTCTCTTCTCTCTCTCTTCTCTCTCCCCTTTCTCTCCTCTCTCTTTCTCTCT
>OZ029928.1:15937181-15954681 GCA_964023275.1 Norana najaformis
TAGAATGTGAATCTATGATCATTAGAACATGGTTGCTCTTTACCTCTGCCATTGCTCGTTGTTTCATTCCCAGAGTTCAACAACTGGAACTTTACTGTGGCGGGAAAACACAAGATACTCTTCACACCCAACTACAGAGGAAGGAGGTTCTCTGCCTCAGCAGCTAATCTCGTCGGTTCTCTAGGCAACGACGCTCTCGACTGCAGAATCCTATGGTGGAGCTGTAAGCATCAATTATAATCGCATCAACTCGCTTCACAAGTGACCAATCGCGGTGTACGGATGATGGTAGCTTCAGCTGCTGCAGTTGCTGTGGAGGATGCTGGTGACCACGAAGATGCTGTGTTGGAGATAACTCTTCGACGGACGTTGTTTGCGACCTAACGCTCCGCTAGACAGTCAACCGCAACAGGTTTCCGTGACTGTCGGCGCATTGCTCTTTATAAGGAATTAGCGGCGCCTTTTATCCGCTCCGGTGGCTTTTTATCTGTCCCGATGGTGGCGATTATCGTGCCCTCATGGGCGCCTATCTAGCGATGGGTGTGGTAAAGGTTGTTGGTGATTTGTTCATTCGCTTCCAACCACCTGCCACTGATTAGATCGTAGATATATCCGATGTATCAAGACCCCTCTCCTACGCCGTACCCTGGCTAATTGACAGGTCGACCACCGTCGGCGGATGGATACAAAGGCCGGGTACGTATTACCCCCGACGGAGAACGCAAACGGGAAATTCATACGCATCGTAAAGTAGATCGGATGGTGTATCGCTACGCGCGTCTTTTCACACGAGCTCTGTGTCTTTATGCGGTAGGCTCTGGAGATCGGATTTGATTGTTATTTTGTCTGCTAATGTTGGTGTGTGTGTGTGTGCGTGTTCTGTCTGTCTGTCTGTCTGTCTGGCTAAATGTCCGTCTATCTGTGTTTTTATCTGTGTGTGTGTGTGTCTGCCATTGTCTGTCTGCCTGTTTGTCTGTGTATTTGTCTGTGCACCTCTATGTGCCTGTCTGCCAGTTTGTATGTCTGTGTGTGTCTGTCTGTCTGTCCATTTGTCTCTGTCTAGATTTCTCTCTATCTATGTTTTTATCTCTGTATGCCTGTCAGTGTCTGTCTGTGTATCTGTCTGTGCACTTCTGTGTCTGTCTGCCAGTGTGTCTGTGCACTTCTGTGTCTGTCTGCCAGTGTGTCTGTGCACTTCTGTGTCTGTCTGCCAGTGTGTCTGCGTATCTGTCTCTTCTGTCTGTTTGTCTGTCCGCAAAGTTGGATTCCATTCACGCGCAGATGATTGGCACTAAACTGTGTCATTGCCTCTCACGAATAAAAGCACGGGGTTGTCAAACAGGAGTCAGAAAGATGCTGCGAAATGGCGGCCGGGAGCTCCCTCAAGTGTAGCAATGCAGTCGTCGCGTTCCATATAAGACTATTTTTAATGTCTGTGGCCGAACAATGGGCAGCTAATGATGCGCCTAAATGAGACGTTTGGGTCTTCCTCTGCAGGCGCGCCAAAAGAGACAAGTGCGCGGCAAAAAGAGTAGGTGGTTAGCGCGTCGTTTGTGAGAGGCGGGAAATGGCCAATCCGTACACAGGTGCGCCTTGGACGATCACTTCTCTGGGCAGTATTGAAGTCTTTTGTGGCCAGCGAACAGAAATTTTACTAATAAGTTACTTGTGTGGTGGCCTAATGGTTAGCGTGCCCGGTTTTCAATCAAAAGGTCGGGGATTCAAATCTCCTCCTGGGCTGAAATTTGATTCGAGATTTCGGCTGCGTTTGCCTCCCCTAGGGAACTCAGTTATGAGTACACTGACCGCACACTGTTGGTAGGAAGAACAGACGGTCTGGTCGCCGGCCCTCATATGCCGAGGCTAAGAAAATGAAGTCGCTAACCCAAGGCTGCCTCTCGCGGTAGACTCGAGCGACTGCTCCTGTGCTGACAGCATCCGATATATTGCGATTGGAGGAATAGTCTCACCGGCATTAAAATGGAAATTTCCATTTCCACTAATCATGACTCCTTGATTTCCTTTAACAGTTGACAAAAAGTTAAGATTTGGGGTCTTCTTCTTCTTCTTCTTCTCCTCCTTCTTCTCCTCCTCCTCCTCATTCTCCTCCTCCTCCTTTTCCTCCTCCCTCTTCTTCTCCTTCCCTCCACCCTCCTCCTCTTCCTCCTCCTCCTCCTCCTTCTTCTTCCAGCTTATTCGTAGGCGCTTAATTAATCAGATACAAAATTTGTTGAGACAACTTAATTGGGTCAGGTCCGATTCCGAGTGAAAACCCAAAGGTCAGGCAGGTGGACTGCTACGGTAAACGACGCTTCCAATCCCTCTGCAGTGGCGGATCCAGGATTGCTTGCGTGGGGGGACGAGAGCATTTCCAAAGGGGGCACAGTCTGACAGCCAACCTTGCACCGGTCTGGTCTGAAGGGGGCCGGCATATAACCAAGAGGGGCGCCGGGGCAACTCCCCCGAGGCCTATAGCTAATTTGTGAGGTATTCTCGAAGAGCATTGGTCGAGCGTAGGCCGTCAGCCCCCGTAATCTTCACAATGGTCACTAATGAGACGTCGTCTGCTCGGAACCATCCACCGATGTCACGATTTCCCGCGATAGTATGTCGAGTGCGGCGAATCTGGTCTAATACACATCGCCCATGGTCGCTCTTCGTTCTCGTTCTACGTGCTTGAGAAACTCCGAACATGCTGTCGTCATGCAGCTCTAGTTGGGAACCTGTTGGTTGGGCTTTGCGTGTGTGCGCGAGCTTGCCACCGGTGACTCTTCTAGTATTCTGACCAATGTTTACTTGCGGACAAATGTTGCGTTCTTAATGGCATTTAACATCATTAGCGCAGAGAGCGCCTCTGATGAGTTTATCTCGAAGAGGCGCTATACACTTCTCAGCCTATCTCCCGCTCTTTTCCGCAAGCGCTTGAAGACCTTCTTATTTCCCAGTTCTTCTGGGTTGTAGGGCCGGGAGCGCCTCTGAGGAGTTTACCTCGAAGTGGCGCTTTATAAATTTTTGATTACATTACATTACATACAAATTTCAAATTACAATTACAATTAGTTCATGATCGCTAACTTTGTCGACCGGAAATTCTCCTCTGTGCGCCAATCCTTCCCTCTCCCTTTCTGACCTCATCCTCTTCTTTTCCGCCTCCTTTTCCCTCCTCCTTTTCCCTGCATCTTTCTTCCACAGCCGGTTGTATTATGTTTGTCTCTCGCTTTATCTGTGTGTCTGTCTGTCCCAAGATCTTCCTCGATCTCGAACTCTCGATAACAGTCTTTTTGTCAAACGCTTATGACCCTCGTGAAGGATCTCACCTGATTAATTCTTGGAAAAATAAAAATGAGTAGGGTCTCGGCCATACGGTCGCTATAGAAAAACTAGCACATTTACACCTTTCTTGTCCCTTGGAAGTGCTTTTGTGGGGGAGACAGTTTCGAATTTCTCGGTGTCGTGTCCACAGTTTTTCTATATCCGGCCATTCGCCAGAGGGCGAGGGCTTGATTGGCGTCGGAGACATCTGCTCTATTCGCAGCAATATTTACATTTAGGTCAATATAAGAAATCAGTGAATATTCGAGCGAGATTTTTGTTGTTAAGTTAAGGCATTTGGAGATGGACGAGTTTATTAAGTCGTTCTCATTGGCTTAAATTTAGTTAAGCTACAGTATGGAGTAAAAGAAAACTAGGCTCGTTTATTAGAATATAGCTAGTAATAGTTATAAAACACGTAGTTATGCCTATTTATGCTATTAGCGTACGTGTTGTATAAATTTTGTGAAAATTTGATTAATTTATTGATACTGGTTCTATCAGCCGTGGGTCTCAACGGAGTACTCGGAGTAGACTCCGAGCGTGCTCTGAGCAGCTGTGGAGCAGGCCCCTTGTTGCAAACAACTTAAGAAGTTAACCAACCTTGACATTGGAGAGGTAAACAGAGGAAAATAACTCGAGTAATCGCTGGAAAATGTCGAAGCGAAGTGTTGGTCGAATTGCCGTTAAGTCTTCGGCGCTTTTCCTGTGCGACATGCAGGAAAAGTTTCGCCGGACGATCAAGTTCTTTCCGCAAGTCATCAACGTTGCGAATAGGTTGCTGGAGGGTGCAAAAATCCTGAACGTGCCTGTCATTGTTACAGAACAGTACCCCAAGGGTAAGGTCGAACAAAGACGTACCTTTTGTTCTTTGTGAAGCTCCTCTGTATGTCTTCGTTTGCCAGGGTTGCAGAGTGCTCTTTTGATAATGCGTGTATTTTTCATTTTTGCCGCTGAAGTCGATTCAGAGTGCGTCATGTGAGAGAAATTTGAAAATGCTAACCATTTGTAACCCGAGGACGAGGTTCTCCAGTTTTATTGGGTTACTGTAACCATGCTTGCGCTTCACCTGAAATTTCCATCTCGGTAGCACGACAATAATGACTGTTGTTGAAAGAGACGTGTAATAAATAAAGATGTAATCTTTACTGAATTTCATTTGGCAGACTTGTACTTAGTAGTAAGACATTTGTTAACACGCCATATGTCCATCGGCTGAGCGAGGAATCGTAGGCGTAGATAATATTAATATTAGTATTAATATTACTTTGTACATAGAGTAAACAATTAACAGAATTTACAATAATAGGAACTCCCATTTTATAACTGAATTGGCAGTTCTGAATGCAGATGTGACATGGTTTATTAAATCGTCTAAATCATGTATACTCCGAGCTAAAGTATTGTAACATAATAAACAAATTAGGCAGTCTATCGGCTTACTACAATGTGGATACACAGTAGAGTAAAATGCCTCAGCCTGGACCTGAAGGCATTAAAGAAGGCAAAATCCAGAGTGAATAGTGATGATGAAAGATCGAGCAAACACGTAATAAATAAAAGAATGAAAGTTACTTCAGTAATTATGCTTCAGACAATAAATCATCAATTAAAAGTCAAATCAAAGTCAATGTACAGAAAACTTTCCTAGCAAGTAATCAAGTAAAAGTGCAAAATGTTGAGGAAAGAGAACGGTTCTTTGTGAAATTGAGAGGGGACGATAATTACGTTATTCTTTCATCTTTACAGGATTGGGCTCAACCGTTGCAGAACTGAATGTTGAGAAGTGTCCCGTCTTTCCGAAGACACGATTCTCCATGCTTATTCCTGAAGTTGAGAAACACCTCAAAACAATGCCACGTAAGCATGTATTCTATGTAAATGACTTCATCGATATCAAATATTCATAAGCTGCTTGTTTATACAGATAAATTAATATTTTATGTATGCTGGTGTATACATATTTGATATTTACGTAACATTAGCGAAATAATTATAAAGTTATTACTGATGCTAGAGTTTTGCAACTAATTGAACATTTTTCAAATTATAGTTTTCATTCATATTTAAAATTAATTATTTAGTAAATATGAGACTTGATTAGTTTAAACAGTGCTTTACTAAAGTGATCATACATAACTTATTTAGTTTGCTTATATAACGAAAATTGCTTTATTTACATTTCGATTGCCATTATACATTAACGACATTAATAGGTAACCCTATCTCGACAGGACCCTGGTCCCTTCTGGGTTTGTCTTTTGTACTCTGACAAACTACTTTCTATGTTTAACCTGATATGTTGAATTTGGGATCAATAAAAGAATCAATCAATCAATCATTTCATATTTTTTTGACTTTTTAGCTTTTGATTGATCAGTGTATTTTTCCAAAACTGTATCTTAGAGGTCAAGTCGATCATCCTGTGTGGCATTGAGACGCAGGCGTGTGTTCTGCAGACAGTTCTTGACCTGGTGGAAAAAGACTACGACGTCCACGTGATTGCAGATGCAGTTTCATCGCGAAGCATGGTGGACAGGTCAGTGGCCGGACAGCTGGTCTCCAATTTTTCAGCACTTATATAGAAAAAACGTTAAGCCATGAACCAGACACACAGACGACTAGTCTGTTGGGGTGTTTGAAATAGCAAATCTCACCGCACAGAAAGCTTTACAGCGGGATCAGGAGTGTAGCAATAGATTGTGCAGGTTGTGCAAAGCACAAGGGCCCACGAGGCCAGGGGCCGCCTGGGCCCCCAAGGGGCCAAGGCTGGGATGCTCAATTACGTAAAACAAAGTAGCCAAAGTTCATTTTCCACAAGGGCCTTTGGAAGGCTAAGCTACGCCACTGAGCAGGACCTTCCATCTCTGTAACAGTTCCCTCAACATCATTTTTATTACCAGAGAAAAATGCTTTGTACTGAAAGGGATGTTAAAGGAAGATTACGTACACTATCGTTTTTGGATACAGGTGTCCCAGGTGATATAGTTCTAATCTAATCTGGAAACGTACAGCGCCGCGATCGTAACTTGACAAGGCATCAGTCAATGGTCGCTTTTACGCTAAATTGCATTCCAGCTCACAATTCGTTGGATAGAACCAGGATATATTGGGTAGAACATCCGTGAGGCCCTGGAGACTGAAACTATGGCGCATAAGCAAAACAATGAGAGTTTAATCCAAACCTCACCATCATAAGAGATACCTGAACAGCTTCAGCAAGTATACTTGGGTGGTGTATGACCGAGGTATTTCAAGGGGAAATTGTCTGTTGCATCCAAAAATTTGACGTTCTTGACACCAACTACATGTATGATAGTCGAGAGCATTTTACATCCTTTCAATTCATTTCACCTGAGGGTCAGGGCTTAATTACATAATTTCTAACAGGTAACTCGTTGATTACATTGCAATCTAGTCGCACGACGATCTGCTGTCCTTTAAACGTTTTTGTCTAGAATGTACGCGCTGCAACGCATTAAAGATGCGGGAGGCTTCATCACTACAAGCGAGAGCGTGCTGCTGATGCTGTGTCAAGACGCAGCACATCCAAGCTTCAAGGAGATACAGAAACTCATCACGGATCCAGCGCCTGACAGCGGACTTCTGACTCATCGCATCGACGAAGGCTCGCCAGTTTGAAAACTTACATATCTGGGCAGAGGAAACTGAGTTGAAACGTCGAATAACATTTTTTGATTGTTACTTGACTATGACTAATGTTCTGGAACAGAGAAGAGTGTTTGCAAAACTCTGTGATATGCAATAAATGCTTTAATTTAGATATACTTGTGCAAGTTTGATTATAAGAGTGCAGTATGAAGAGATTTGCATAAACGGATACACTAAATAAGAGAACAGTTTTGTTACGACGGAAAATGATTGTTTTATTACGACAGCATAAAAATTACAGAAAGAAATGAAAAAATTGTTCATCACTGTGTTTGTCAGAACTTTTTATTAAAAATACACAAATGAAAAAGAGAGAACTTGATCGTATCATAAGCTCGAGATTTATACAGCTCCAATGAAAGCTAAGTTGCAGGAACCAGCATATTCACAGGCACATGTTCCTCAATGGTCGATACGCTTTGTCATTCATCTGTTCAGCCCAAGTGATTTCATCCAGATCTAAGTACATCATCTGAAACCAACTGAAAAGATCCCTTCAAGTGTGACTGCTTGTCAGCTTAACGCGCTCCCACTCTGCTGCCTTTGTCTTTACCAGCTACACGGTTTGGCTGCTGCCTGGAACAATTTCATTTTTCGGCCAGAGTTCACTCGTCTAAAAGAAATCAAACAGACGTGTTGTAACTGTAACCAGAACTTTGTTTTGTGCCGCTTTACGGGAAACAGGTCAGAGGCGCTCCCTACGATAGTCTGATGTTAAAGTTAATATCAAATGAACAGTCAAAACATTTTGCATGATTTCCTATTATGTAAAATTGCAAACAGAATCGGTTGCAGCTGACGAAGGAAAGAGGCAAGTCCTGCAATTTAGCTTCCATTGGGTGTTGTAGAAATCTCGAGTCTACGATTATGATTACTATACATATGAATGTATGTGCATATTTGTATGTATATATATATATACATATATATATACAGGATATATATATATACACAAATATACACACATATACAGGATCTATGTGCATATTATGTGTATATATACGTTTTATACATATACAGAACCTTAGAAGGCGGTCTTTGGGGTATTTTATCAAGAACTGCCTTATGACAACCTTCTTTATAGTGAGGTCATTTTCTAAAGCTCAACTGAATTTGGAATCCATGTACCCAAGTGGGAGGATTTGATGTAATACATATATATGTATGTATATATACATAAGTAAATGACGTCTCACCACAACTGTTACGCTCGAGATGTCTGTGATGTTTGCCGGAACGTAGTGACTGTACGGATTATGAAACCACGTTTTCATTGGGTAGAGTGTCTTCTAAAACCAGAAATCAAATTTAAATGCTCGTTTAGATCGCAGGGCAATCAGTGACACAAAAAGTTATCATTTCTACCTTGTAAACTTCAAATTACTTTGGTCAATTGCATCTAAAGCTGAGGCAGCCTGATATTTTAAAAATCTACCAGAAATAACAGGAAATCCTATGAAATTTTTAAGCTGTCCATTTAATAGGTTCTTCCTGCAATTAAGAATACCTCAAAATGTATGACGTATGTTTACAGCATCTCTTGTGAAGTACTTGTAAGGCACTATATTAAGTGTCTTGATACACACATAAATACAGTTGTATAGTACTTTAAATGCCTCTCAGAAATTATGACAATCTGAAAGGAAAATGCAGTGGTCAAATATATATCCATGTACACAGTGAATGCTTCAACAAATGCATGGTAAACGAACTGCCTCTTCATCATTCATGAGTGAATTTATGTTACGAACCTCTTCTTCCCAATATTCTTTCTGAGGCATATCTTTGAAACTGGTTGTAACAGTAGCAGCAACTTCTGGTCCACCTGAAAATATGATTGACAACGACGTACATTCTACCCGAGGCTTTCCCTTATCACTATACTATCAGTATACAAATTCATAATTACAATTAAAAAGCTCATCTATCTTTGAAAAGTAATCTTAAACTAGCTTGCAATAACGCATTTATACGCACCAGGGTTAATACCATACCTCTCAAAACTCGAGGCTGCATCAATAAATATGACTACACTTTAGTCAGCTGTCTGTGAAAACATGCTATAAGCTTAGTCTAAGGGAAACAAAATATGAGACTTTGTATCTATTCCAACACCTTTCAGAGGCTTTTGAGTGATTCAACTCAGTTGCTTTCCAAAACACCTTCAAAAACATGAGCAGCCTCTCTAGTACACTGGTAATAAGATTTTTCAAACATGGCCTGTAAATTTTGAGTTTGTACGCACAGGCTGTAGAACCATTTTAAATCTGCAGGTTAAAAGAATAATAACAAAGCTTATGTGTCTTAAACATTAGTAAACCGTCTAACTGTTACAATTACAATTACCTTCAAGGTCTTCTTCTGATCTGCCATGCAGGTTCAACTTCTCCATGCCATTGACAAACCTCTGTTCTTCCTCTTCCTTGAGAATCTGCAGAGTTTTCAGGTTAATCTACAGCACTGGAACTTCACAGTTATGGCACCTCCTTGTAATGAAGCCCCTTAATCTGATTAAATAACCCTCTACAGCAATTCAGGATAGTTCCACTATCATGCTTTGAATTTAATCCAAACCTTAGAATCTAAACTCATAACCTAACAATTACATATAAAATCTAAACTAACTAGACTAATCTATCTCTCTACTGTAGTATAGATGAAGATGATGTACTTTGGACATGTGATGCGCGCTGATGGACTGGAAAAGACGATGATGTTGGCGTGTGGAGAGGGGACGAGGAGAAGAGGACGACCGAGAACTAGATGGATGGAGGAGGTACAGAGGAAGACAGCGATGAATCTTGCACAGCTGAGGGATGTGGCAATGGACAGGAGAGAATGGAGAAGTCTGGTCATGACGGTCGCTAGGGTTCCAAGAACCGACAGCACAAGGTGACTGTAGTATAATCTGATCTAAACTAATCAGATTTAGATTACATTGCACCTTTACCGATTACATTACGATGACAAACCCATTGCACCTCTTTACCGCTAACATACTCGTAATTTAGCTGTCATTTCAAATCTAATCCAATTTTAAGACGGTCTAATCTAACATCCTGTAATTTCAATCTTCAAATCTAATCTAATCTGGGTGAACCTAACTGAAGCTAATCTGTTTTAGGTACCATAAACAAACGGAACTCGACTGAATGCACTCCAAAAACATTTGTTAAAATCATATGATTCATTACCTGCAAACAGGAGAACATAAGCACCACTCAGTTCTTGAAATGTTTTCAGTTGTGGCTTAACTATGTGTTACAGTCTCCTCCCTCTGCTGTCAGTTGACATAACTGAGCCAACATAAATCTGACTTAATCAAGCTTAACCTACTCCAATTCAACCTAACTTAAGCTAAACTAGCAAGCTAACCAGTTAAGTAATCTAACTCGATCTAATCCTAGTCTCACTATGAGACAATGCTGTTGTAATGTAATGTAATGACGACAATTTATATAGCATCTTAAGTAGCAGGCTACTTCTAGGGTGCTTTGCAAAGACAAAAGTCAGCCCAAGTACTAAGAGTTATGCAGTAAATAGAACTTCAGTTGTTTTTTAAAGACTCCTGAATGGATGCCGGAAGACTGTTCCAGGCCAGCAACCTGAAAGGTTCATCTGTACATCTGAAATGGTAACATAACTCTATTTTAACCTAACCTTACTGAACTTCAAGTCAAGGTTATGAGACAATAAGGGGAGAAAACCAGTCACTTACCTGAGATTTAGTCATTTTCACTTTTAACGAACTCAGTTCTTCTGTTAACTTCCTGTTTTCCTCAGCTAATATGGAAAGACGCTCTTCCAAATGACTGCTGGCTGCATGAGCTCCTTCACCAGAATTGGTTCTCTCTAAATCTTGTCTCTCAAGTGATGTTTTCTCTTCCTGTACAACAAAATGTCGCAATAAAAACACATCACAAAACTTACAGTTCCACATAAATGGTTATTACACTGTAATTACTTCTTTGAATCTCCAAAAAGGCGCTATATTAATGCTCAGTTACATAAAAATTTAACTCTAGATGGGGTATTTAAATCCTATAATTAATAATTAACTACTTTACTATTTCCAGTTTTATTAGTTTTGACCTGGCTTCTTCGATGGATTATGATTTTGATTTCACTCGAAGAAACATCGACGGATGCCTTGGGAATTATAATAATGGTGATATAGAAGTCATTAGATTAGATTATATTGGCCCCATCTCTCAGAAATTTTTAAATATCTCTCTGCCAACATTTGGAATCAGTTTTCCACCTCTCCAGCTTCGATTTCTTTGCAATGTGTGTTGGATTCAAGCAGTGAGGCATCTGGCATGTCTTCAATTATTTCAAAGTCATCTGCAACGAACTGGAAGGGTGAGCTAGCACCGTGGATATGTGATGATGAGCCAACATAACAGAACTGGTAGAATTCTTCATCGTCTTTTGGAACATCTACAGAAAAAGCCAAAACAAACCAAATTTATTTTAGAAATAGTCAGCACCTGAACTCTACAAAACAGAGACAGCTCAAGAAAAAAGCTGCACCTCCTCAGATCTGTGGCACCATTTTTTAATGGAGAAATCAGCATTTCACTAGCCCTGCATCCACTAGTTAGCATTCATCCCTTGCTGGCTTCAAGGCCTAAGAAAAGTCAAAGACACTTCAAACACATTGCCTATGGAATATGTTAGAATTCATATACTCTCTCCTCTCCAACCCCAAACATCACCCACCGTAGCTGCCACACTGTCTCTCTGCCTGACTCTTGGATCTTGACCTGGAACCGAACCTTTTGCCTATCGATTTTGTTTTGACTGAGCGCGGCTTTCGTTGGGTGCTGTAGAAATCTTGGAATTACAATTACGATTACATCGATGGCAAAATGTCTATCACAATATGACTTGCCTGTAAAAGTCACTGTTCCAGCGCCTGCTTTCAGTGGTAACTCAACCTGGACAAAAGACACACTGTCACTGACTGACCTCCATCCGACCTTATACAGTCCAACCCCATCCTGGGCACTTGGACTGAACAACGAGTCAACCGC
The DNA here is from genome assembly GCA_964023275.1 of Norana najaformis. Taxonomy (NCBI): domain Eukaryota; kingdom Metazoa; phylum Annelida; class Clitellata; order Crassiclitellata; family Hormogastridae; genus Norana; species Norana najaformis. The sequence goes on from OZ029928.1 coordinate 15,949,202, forward strand.
GAAGTTGCAGGTCACCGGCTGATCAAACTGATAAGTCTCTGGAATGTTCTGAAAGACTACGAGTCTAAAAGCAGAAGCTGACGATTTCTGTTTATTTCCTCCAGAGACCTCAAACTCCGACATTGTTCCTGCGATTAGCATGAATTTAGAGAATTTCAATAACTCTGTGACATATATGTATATATTTATATATGTGTGTGTCTGTGTGTGTCTAAATATATCACAACAATTACGATTTTCTCAGTAACAAACACATACAACTAGATATACTTGGTAAGTACACATTTTTTATTTGGAAACCTATTTCCAGAGAAATCTGCGCTTCTGTAAATATATAACATGGGTATACGTGATTTATTGTGGAAAGATACCTATACTAAATTCCTATCTATCTTAAAATAATTTAATTTATCCAAATCTAACTTCGATTATTGTCACATGTGCTTTATACGTAGGCGTATTTTTCACACATCGGCGGGGCACTACAATATTATTGAACCACTACAGGCTCAGAATTGACAGGTGGGCATCGCAGACATATTGGCTCGTTTTCGTACAACATTTGGCAATAGTTTAGAGGTAAGTTTAATATTTGACTAATTTATAAAATGCAATATAATGTAAACTCAACCAATTTGTGAAAATTTCGCGAAACCAAAACAACACCATAGAGCATTATATATCTGTAAACAGTCATCAATTACCTTTTGTTTTGCAGAATTTATAAACTCCACCTTATCAAAGTATTGGAATGTAACTTAATATAATGCAATTAATATAATAAAACATTCCATCTAATCAAAGTATTGGAATGTAACTTATTATAATGCAAATGAAACAAAATTTTTGTTTTTATGAAACTTAGGAATTTCCAATAAAAGAAATTGTTTGCTCAAAGACATTTTGGCAAAAATGAAACTTACTCTAGAATTTACGATGACTACACTCGCCACTTGAAAATAAATCTTGGAAGTATTTACAGCCTTCAATCTATAATTTAAGTCACTAATTAAAAACAGCTAACTCCATATCATTTTCTAAATACTTTCTAAATAACACGGTCTGTACATGGAATCTTAAATGCGTGGCACCCATTCAAAAGGGCAGCGGTGGTGAGGGATCTCAACCGATCAATTCATTGAAAAATGAGCAGGGTCGAGGCCATACGGTCGCTACAGAAAAACATGTACATTTACATTTAAATACCACTATTTTGTGCATAGCATGATCTTTTATTTAGCAATTCATAATATAAAATATGACTGAAATAAAAATACTTACTTACGTGAAATGTTGCACACTCTACGTAGAGAGAATCAGCAACAAGATTCTAACGCATGCGCACAAAACTTCTCGGTACCTAGGGTAACACAGGACGCAGTGAATGTTTACATCTTTTAATAATATATATTTTTACCAACAAGGAAGGGAAGTCTTTCAGATTTTGTAATTTTAGTGTATTAAAACAGTTAAAAAAGAAAAACATGGGCGATCGACAATACCATTTGAAGTTTGGTGGCAATGCTGCGGCGTCAGTTGACGAATACTTGGAATACAGACGGTGAGCAAGTTGTATGAGAAATTCCTTCGAATTCCATTCATTATTTTGAAGCACGGCTCAGTCCGCCATGCCAGTCAAATATATTTGTGCCCTTGTTAAGCTGTCTTTCCACTAGTGGGCCTACGGGTAATAACCATTTTGCAATAACTAATATAGTGTGAAGATTTTATAAAGCGCCACTATATTGATAAGGCATCAGTTGACAGAGCTAAAGGACTTGTCTGCAATGGCGCAGAAGACCTCAGCCATAAGGTGCAAAGCTGAGGGCTTGCCAACAGCTTAAATGACTGCCGATACCATATATCATATCAATTCTTAGTCATATGTTATTATTTCTTAAATGTGATTGTAAGAAATATATGTTCCTTTATAATTCTATTCTTATTATGCTAAATATGTTAGGATTGTTGGTGATGACGATGGAGGAAAACTGTTTACACCCGAAGAATATGAAGAATACAAGAAAAAAGTCATTCCTCAGGTAGGACTACAAAACAGTTCAAGTCCTACCCCGGTAATCTAATCTAATCTGACGACTTTTGTAGCACCGTTATCATAATGCTCAACAGCACAGTTGTACTACCTTGGTCATGGGTGCACTTGATTGACCTGTAACGAATGTTGGTCACTCATCCTTGTACAACTTCAAGTCCATTCACTTGTTTTAATGTTCTGAACATTGTAAATTTGGCTGAATTACTGAACTTTTCCAGAAGTTTTCGAAGAAATGACATTCTAAGAAGGAAAGAACAGATTTTATTGCATGACTCTTAGTACTTGGGCTGACTTTTGACTTTGTAAAGCACCCTAGAAGTAGCCTGCTACTTACGATGCTATATAAATTGTTGTCATTACATTAGGCCTACATTACAACTTGTTTACATTAAATGTAAACAGGCAATAGGTATTTTGATAGAAGAAAGGCCAAAAATAGATGTCGGTCTACCCAGTGTTTTTATTTGGAAGGGCTTGAACAATGCAACGCCACTTAGAAACTGGCATATCAAACAGCTCCACGACTTGGTTTAATTGATGTTTGCCAATGTTGTCTGCTGGAAAAACATGATCTGTTCTCTGTCATTTTATGTAGAGACTGAAGAATCGTCTTTTTACAAGCTGGACGAATGCCCAGGGCATGGACTGCAAACAGATCGGCCCAGAGACTCTTTGCTTCTGCCAGCACAGGTCTTAAAACAGATGACTTTGAAACGTATATGATTCACATATATATGTATATATATGTGTGTATATATATATATATTTATATATATCACTTTGAATTTTATATATTCTACTTTGAAATGTACATTCATGTGTAAGTATAGGCTAGGGCTCGACTCCAGGCTTTCATGCGGAGACTTGTGCGTCTCTGCTATCATCCTGGGGACTCCCGATGTTTGATGAACTCTGTGGCATGGCCAATGCTCGTCTCTTTAAAGCAATTTTGAGCAACCCAAACCAAGTCTTGCATAAGCTACTCCCGCCAGTTAAAACCCTCCATTATTCCCTATGGCCCCAAACCCATGGTCAACCCTCCATTATTCCCTATGGCCCCACACCCATGATCACATTATTCCTCCCGCTTATAGTTTAACACTTAAATCTTTTATTATTAGGATGTTGTGTGCCTGTTAAGTTTTTCTTGTGTTCTTAAACACTTGTAAACCAATGTGTGATTAGCTATTGGTTAATAAAGAATATAATTACTTACTTACATGTTCAAAATTTTGAGTAACTGATTTAAAACTTTTCAGATATAAACATCACAAGACTGACTTTGAGCGAATACCAGATGAGCGTCCCATTCTCATACCATGTCAGGTCAAAGGTTGCCGGTGCATCTCCTACCATTACGTCCCACTTATGGGCAGCACTCCCATTCGCTGCACCTGCAAGCATCCAGCCAATGAGCACTCGCCTGCAAAACCATATCGTTGCCAGAAAAGTAGGTAGTCTTGATCTTCCTTGTTTTTCAGTCTGTCAGAAAGCACTGTATTATTGGATGCTATAACAGCTTTTAAGAAGAAGCGAGGAAGGATTGGCAATTAAACATTCCTGGATGTAAGTCGGGGGTTAGGTGGTTAAGTAAGAGGTAAGTCAGTGGTTCTGACACAGATTACATATCTTCAGAACCACATAAAACCCTTGTTATGTTTTGTTATTTTATGTTATATTATTTTATGTTATGTTATGTGGGACGCGGTGGTGTAATGGTATGGTCTGTGCCTTGTAACTGGAGGGTCGCGGGTTCGAATCTGCCTCAAGCCACTGCATAGCAACCTTGGACAAGTTGCTCATCCACAATTGTTTGTGAGGAAGGCAGCGGGAAACCACTTCACTCATCTCATCCCTGGGTGGCATAAAGCCAATGGATCTGCCTTCAGGCAGAGAACCTATATACATCATCATGTTATGGTTTGTTATGTGCTTTTTGTCAGACGTCTGCCAGAACTGTCCTGGCTTCAAGAGCTCCTACACGTGCGGCTGTGGCCTTGCATATAATCAGCATGAGATGGTTGTCGAGACGAAGGCCGAACGAGAGACCAGAGGACACCCAGTTGGCATGGATACCCCTTACCAGGCCATGGGAGGTGTGACCGGATTCAGCTCTCTGGCCGAGGGCTATTTGCGTCTCGATCCTAGTGGAAGAGGTAAGTCAGCTGACCTATTGGAAGAGGTAAATCAGTTGACCTAGTGGAAGAGGTAGGTCAGCTGTCCTCGTGGAAGAGGCAGGTCAGTTGACTTAGTGGAAGTGGTAAGTCAGTTGCCTCGGGTTTGACTCGTGGCTCACGCATGCGATTTGCAGTGGTTCTGTCTTCTCAACCGCTTAAAGCTCATGTTATGTTAAGTCCTGCCCTGACTGGTGATATCTGGTCGATTACGTTTATGATTACAGTTACAGCCTACAGTTTTACTTTGCAATGACCTACAACTGATGCCTTGTCTTCGTATTGAATTCGATTAGTTGGTTATTTTATTGCATTACTTTAGCATGCATTTCTTTAAACACAATATCGTAAAATCTGTGTGATGTGTTTTTCCTAGGTGCACCAAGTGAAGAATTTCTTTCCCAGGAGATTACGTCCAGCGACCATGCCTTCCTGAGAGCTGCTGTACCAACAATTCAGGCCAATCGCAGAGCAAACAAAGGTAAGATTGAATTTACAAATTCATTCTGTCAAGATAAATGTAAATGTACACATTTTTCTATAGCAACTGTATGGCCTTCACCGTGCTCATTTAATCGGGTGAGATCCTTCACCACCGCTGCTAGTTCGAATGGGTGCCACACCATTTAAGGTCCCCGTGTATGGACCGTACTAGCCCGAGATTCAGATTACTGAAGTAAGTCGTCAACCAGGATGCGAACTGGCGTCCTCGTGCTTTTACTGACTCCTATCTGCCTTATCTATGGCATTACTTTCCTAGGGGTGGTCATCTAACGCTCCAGTTAGAATACCTCCACCTTTACAAATGTATCTGGGGCAAGGTAGCATATTGGATGGAGCGCTTGGCTTGTGACGTGGAGAGTACGGGTTCAAGCCTCCTCCGAGACGTTTAGTATGTAGGGACCTTGAGCAAGTCCTTCACTCACAATTGCTTGCCGGCACCGATTGATGCTAAGTCATTAGATAGTGGTGCCTAATAAATGCAGAAATAATAATAATAAAGTATCTAAATTAGTCAATATTTTATTCAGCATTAGTCAGAAGTTCACTGTATAGGGGTATCGATCGTTGCGTTCATGCTGCTGAACTTTGCATTGTATTATCTTCTGATTCTGTTACGATTGATTGATTAAGGCAGTTTAGGACATTGAACTTTAGAGCATTGTTAGGTTATTGATCTGCTTTGTGTGTTTTGTTCTTTGCATAAACTTTGATGATAGCCATGATTAATTTTTTCGCATTATTGTTCA